>JAEQBH010008708.1:0-136811 GCA_016808115.1 Tetrastigma voinierianum
GCTTGAAAGGAAATAAGTAAACTTAACCCAAAAACGGGCTTCTCAGGGCCAAACAAGCCTTAACAAACATGGAGTTTTAAAAGACCAAATTGGTCTCATTTGGGAAAAGAAAACGTGGAAGGAGAAGGAGAAGAGAAGAGGAAGAGAAAGAGGAGATCAAGCCAAGATCAAGAGGTATGGAACTTGGATTTTTGGTATGGAAACTATTTTGATCATGGATTTTCAGAGGATCAAGTTACATGGAATTTAAGGCTTGATATGCTTAAATGCTTGTCTCCAAATCTAGGGTTTTGATTGAATTGCATCTCAACCTTGGATTCTTGAAAATAGGGTTGATAAAACCCATATGGTACAAGATAAACAAAGAATCCTCTCCTTTAGGATGGATTCATGGTTAATCGAGAAGTCTGAAAGTCAGTGGTTTAGAATAAACCCTAACTAAACATCATGTTTGGTTTGTGTATGGTCCCAACCCATTAGAAGGGTTGTGGAAGAAATCCATGATGGATTTTTGAAGAAAGATATGAAATTGGAAAGAGGAATGGAAAAGGATTCCAAGGTGAATTTGGAATGGTTTTGAGGTGTGTAGGAAGTGCTATGAGTATGGATTAAAAGTGAAGGAAAATGTGAGAAAACACCCATTCCGGGCATTTCTACCGGTAGGACTTGGGTCCTACCGGTAGGACTTCGATCTCTGGTCATTTTTGGCCAAGTCCCATCGGGTGGAGTTAAGTCCTACCGGTAGGACTTTTCGTCTAGCTTTGACCAGTTTTCGATTCGCATAACTTCTCATTTCTTATCCGACTGGAGTGATTCAAGTGGCTACGAAAATAGACTCTGGGAGAACCAATTTAAGAGAAGGTATCTCCACTCTGACTGTTGTGAAAATCCACTAAAGTGAGGCTGAGTGTGCAAGCCCATTTCAGATCACGATCATAGCGTAGTCCAGTTGTTTCGACGTATTCGAGTTCCTAGATTCGACCGGGTGATTCCGGTTGAAGAGAACCCTAACATCTTAGATTTAAAGGAGCACAAATAACCAGTGTCAAATAATATGGGTGAAATGTAATTGGAAAAAAATTAATATCGCAACCATCCCTAAATCCAGAAATCCGACTAGTTGGCATGAAATGCCATAACTCAGCTCGACGACTTACTGATTTGATTCCACCCGGGTAACGTAGACCATAAGAATAAGAATACATGATTACAGACATACACCATCATACCTTACCATTTGGAATGCGATCCGCCATGAACGTATAATGTGACTAATAATGCTCTACTATAAGATAGTAAGTTATCAACTCATAATTGTAAAATCGGCCAATAATTGTAGTTGAATGACACGACTTCGGATCGTGTTTCAAGCATTACTAGCAATTTCTGCATCTCCGAATAGTGCGACTGCGACTCTAACCCGTTTCTCGCAAGACATTAGTACTTCGCAGATCGATTAGTGCCACGCACTCTCACCGTACACACTAGTACTTCTAAGATTTCCTCGATTAGTGCGACAAGACTCTCTCGATTCAGATCAGACCTTCTGCACTCATCAGGTCGTGTCCTACCATTCCGTAGACACTGTCTATAGGTAATCTAACAATATGATAAGACTCAATAAGAATAAAGAACCGAATATGGTAAAGATCCAATCGCATCACACGCATCTCCACAGAGAGGTTCTGAAAATTCCACGGTACCTCAGATTACGGTGTAAAAGACTACTGCACTCCCTCGTAGATCCGATCCTCGTAGTACCTACGCACTCCCGCATCCGATAACTCCCCGTATCCGATAAGCCCCGCATCTGAATATGTCCCCGTCGATTCACTCGTAGTACCTACGTACTCCCGAACTGATTAAGCAGGTCCTGGCCGATTAAGTTCCTCGTCCGTATTTTACTGTTTCCAAGAGTACCTACGCCGCACTCTCAGACGCGAAATAAGTACAAGTTCCGTAGTACCTAATGAGTACTCCCAAGATCCATAAGATAAGTAAGTTCAACGCGACCCCGCGAGTATCACCTGCAGATAATGAACTGCGGATCCTGCGCTCACGGTGACTAATGTCCGTGATCTCAGATAAGTCTGATCCGACCAGACGCGTTATAATCCCGACCGTTCGACTTATCGCACTCACGCACCTTCGTAAAAGAATAAGGAAGTCGTTTCTATAGTACTATACTGCAATTTCGTGACCAAACACGAATAAGCCTTCCGTATAAGATCCGAAGCACAAGGATATGCTCCGTAGGGCCAAGTATAAGATCCAAAGAAGGTGAATAAGTTCCGCACGCATAAGATTCGTGAAACCAAAGAGGCAAGATTCGTAAGACTGTGATAGGCCTGTAGTACAAGTACACATACTAAGTACTAATATAAGTTCCGTAGTACCCACGCGTACCTCAGAGTCTTGATTAGGATTATAGTACCACGTATCTCCGTATAAGCTCCGATAAGGATACAACTCCGTATCACTCACGTATTCCCGTATAAGATATAGGTATACGCTAATAATAGGACTTATGGGATATGTTACCAACACAAGTCAGGTCTCGCAGCCGACATTTGATCAAGTAAAGACTACTGCACCCCAGATAAGATTTGGTTCCAGAACTAGTAGGCACGTCTGCATCACGATACCTCTCGCATTCCTAGAACGCGTAAATCTCAGAATAAGTATAAGTTCGAACTCCACTGAGATCCATATGAGATATATGCAACCATACCCGATTACACCTCCTCGTATAAGCATAGGTCTCAACTCCCATGGAGATCAAATAAGTATAAGCTTAAGATAAGTATAATGCACATGTATAAGCCTGATGATACAGAAACTCACAGAATAAGCATCCAACAAGAAGGTCCGCTATAAGTGTAATTCCCGAGTAAGTATAAGATCATATAAGTAAAGTCTAGATTTTTATAAGGAACCATAAGTAAATATGGATCCATGGGAGATATAGCATCTCCGCAAAGCTTCACTGTACTGCGAAAGTGCACTATGTTGATGACATGAATAGGAACCCGACCAAATCCCGAGAAAATCACGAAAGTTATGTAAAAGAGATGAATTGATAACCCTATCAGATATGTCTAAGTTTGCTCAATATGATCCGACCAAATATATATATCGGTTTATATGGATTCGCAAGGATTTCATATTTGTTTATGCGTTATAAGTTTATCATGTTTCAAATAAATGCATGCATCAAAGATAAGTTATAAGAATATGATCCCACCAGCGGAAAAGTTTTGAAAATCACTGGGTTTTTAATCCGCAGAGGCTGCAGAAGACATCGCAAACATCCGCATACACCGGGCTAACACACGACTGTGGGTTCACTACATGTAGGCCCGTGCTCCGATTTGGGAATGTAAAAGTAAGTTTAGATGTAAATGGGACTCGCTTATACGTATACAATTTTGATTCATACAGCGGGCCATACCCACAGCCACTGCTTTAAAAAAAAAAAAAAAAAATCGTGTCAAGAGTCCTGTATACGGTCTCTGCTCCCAAAATCGGCGTGACAAAAACGCGAAACCAGTAACAATCAACATCATCAAAATGTGCTGTGGAACAAAATATCCGAAATTTCGTGAAATCATAAGATATCTCCACCGAAATTTCACATTATACCGATTTTTCTCCGTTTTTTCTCGCTCTAAAAATCAAATTCGAACCCACCCAAAATGCCTAGTGAAGTGGCACCCTCCAACCACTACTGTAAGGTTTCATTGATCGTAATTTATTATATATAGTGCAAACTTGTTTTATATTCTATTATTTATTTGCTCATAATCCCTTTATAATATTTTATTTTATTTTTATTTTACATTATAACTTATTATATTTTTAAATCAAATATTAATTTGAAAATGAAAAGAAATAAAATAATATCATTTAAAATTTTTATATTATAATATATAATATTTTGAAATCTCCTCATTATCTATATATAATATTTATAATAATAACAAAAATAAATAAATAATATCTTTAATATAATAATATCTAATAATATATTAAATATAACATTTTTAATTTAATAATTACTAATCCATTTGATTTTAATCTACCTTAATTAAGATATGAATCATTTCATCATCTAATTAAAATATGAAAAATTTTAATCGAATCGATATTTTGTAAAAATATCCAATCAGGGCTTTACCGATATTTTCATAAAATTCAATTACTAATGTCTTCATGTACGTTGAATAGCGCATGAAGGAGATGCGAGGGATGCTGGAGGGGTCAATGACACCTCGACGCCACAACAAAGACACACAAACAAATGATTCCTTAACTTTGTATTATACCAATGTGAAGGCAAATTACTTTATCACCCTATGCTCGATCCAACTATTCGAATTTACTTCCAGGAGCAAAAACATTATAATGCCACCCACCAACTGGCAAGCATACCCCCAGATCATGAAAACATTTTTCGTATGTCGATAAGAGAGCTCACTAGATTATTAATTTTGCACAAAACACATGCAGAGGAGGGAGAGAGACCGAGACGCCGCATGCCTGTCTCCATCCTAGTCGCTCAAGTTGAGTCCCTCATGATATGTCACAATGTCCCTGCTTCACTCTGCTCCTGGTTCCAGAACAAGTCCACAGCTTAACTCCATCCTGCTGCTAAAAAACTGCAAGAACACAGCTCTCAGGATAACATGGTGCAGACTATGCGCCCACAAAGAATACTCAGAAAGCCCCACAACGACTGAGACGATGCGCCTGGGCCATTTCGAGTATTTTTGAGCGAAAGTCCATCAAGGCCAAGAGGGAACCGTGATGAAATTGTTTCGTCAGATTTAAATCTACCAATGAAGGTGTGAGCCGAGATCAATGGGTGAAACTCCTTCCCATAATAGGTCAGTCGCTAGCCACTTAAGTTTAAATCAAGGAGCTTAAACCCAGTATAGCAATTTCCAATGGTATTTGGTTATGATGAGAAGAACTTCGTCAAGGAGCTTAAACCCGAAGATAAAAGTGTACCCAACGGTATTTATGGTGATATAGAAAGATGAACCCACGTCCGTTTCTTAGATTTTCGCTCCTCAGATCTCGTCGCGCACGATAATACTCAAGGTTCACAAAAGATTAATAAGGTGGTACCCTCTCAGATACCACTACCGTCCGCCTCGAGCTCCCACTAAACATCAAGGCTCCCAAGTCATCCGGCAATCCCTTCCGCTTCCGCAAATACATAGATCATATTAAACCGGCGATGAAAGTTCACAATGCTTTGGCGGGAAGACTCGCTGGTTTTTTACAAATTCGGCAGATTCAAGGAAACAAGCCCGCATTTAGATGTCCAATCGACGGCGTCAAAGATAGCACTCTGCCTAGGAAAAAGCTCCATCAAACCCTCTTTGTTTTCTCGATCTGAAGTTTTCGAGTCTCGAAAGGCTGAAAGTATGAGAGTTTTCAGACTTCAACTTAAAAATGCTGATGGGTAATGATCAAGGCTTTTGTAATCTTTCAGATTAGCAAAGCAAGTCCGTAGAGATTCTCAATGGGCATGGCAATCCTTTTATTGCCCTTCTAAAGAAAGCTCGCGTAGGTTCCATATTTCCTCGACCTCTCGAAATTTATTCTGAAGGGATTCCATAGGATGCCGCTGAGAAACTCTCGAGGTTCTTGCAAACATCTAAAATTCGTGAAATAAGCTTCTCGTGGAACGATGGACGGGTGAACTTCCACCAAACTCGTGAGCAACCTTCAAGAATTAGTCTCTCAAGTTCGGCTCCGTGAGAAGTCCTGAGTTTGGTTAGATGTCGGGAGTGGCTGGGTTTCATAAATTTCAACTTCTCAAATGCCTCACAAAGGTAGAGGAAAAAACCGATCAAATGCACATTGATGAACATTATAACCATCCTCGTTAAAAAATTGCAATAAATTATATTGTTACCTTGTTTCCTTCCCGAGTTGCTTGGGTTTACTCAGCACATGTTTAACTCAAAAGTTTCTCCGGGATGAAAATTTGATGGTAGGAGTTCAGCGGTATCCAAGCCACGAGATCTTAACTCATTGATAGAAATTTGAAATTTCCATAAAGGTGCAATAAATAATTTATCTCTATCCCATCATAAAGTTAATCCTTCTCAAGAATCATGACCATGGGCCTCCACCTCTTTGCATCGACAAATATTCTGAACTTCCATCTGCAGACATTACAGACTTTGAGCAATCTTAATCTCTTTATTTTCTTAAAGGCTTCAACACTAAATTTTAGCTCTTTTGATGCAATCGAATCCAAGAATATACCTTCAACTGCTTCAGTCCCCTGGCATTAACCAAGAGCAAAGTATGAACTACAAGTTAAAATAGTGAAATTTGAAAAATGATTAAATAAAATGAGAAAAAAAGAAAGAAGAAACTCAAGCCACATGCAAATTAATTACATTTCTTTTCTTTTCTTTTTAATTCTCTATTTTTCCTTCTCGTGAGTGTTATTACAACAATGAAGCTCCCAACAAAAGAAAACACATCTTTGAAGGTAGCAACATTTGTAATGTTATGAAATTATACAAACTACTATGAGTACTTCAAGGAGATGGAAAAGCAATTTTAAATTAACATACGCTTTTCCTCTACAACTCCTTGGCTACATTACGAAAGAGAGTCGATGCATCTCGGGTCTTACCGTAGTTTGCTTAGTACATGATTGATGTCTTCATGAACCCGCAACCCATCACAAGGTTTCGCTAAGTACTTCAGATTCATTACAATTTCCATCCCGCTTTCAGAATAAATCATGCATCCAGCAACTCATTCTCCAAAATATGATGAGTGATTTATCTACAAGATTTCTTATCCCAAAGCAAGAAGAAACCGCAACTCTAGTATTTCTCCAACAAAATCTTTATTACGACTTTATGTAAGAATGCAACATCAAGAAATATACCCAAATCATTCTTATCTAACCCTTCCAAACTCGTTTCGAAAGACATTTTGAACTGGTTTGGGGAATTGTTCAGCTTTGCCAACTCACTCTCCCATTCACATTTTCCTTTTTTCACATAGAAATGACTTTAAGGCCACCATCTAGTATAATATAGTACACTCATTACATACTCAAAAATCTTAAAACATCCTCTTCTGCCTAAAAGCATGCCGATGTAATAACTCAAGAGATCCTTCTAATTCTGTAGCTTCAGATGTTCCATTCACTTCGGATAACTTAGCAAACAAGCCTGCCTCTAGCTTGTTATGATAATTCACTTCCGACCAAACCAATCACGTATTCCCTACTATTAAACCTCTAATTGCTCTCGATCCACATCATCAAGAATGATAAGGACCTTTATTGTGGAGTCTATCCTTTTACAAAATTGATTCCTCTACTAAATTTTGTGGATTCCGCCCAAAA
This sequence comes from Tetrastigma voinierianum, assembly GCA_016808115.1. Classification (NCBI taxonomy): domain Eukaryota; kingdom Viridiplantae; phylum Streptophyta; class Magnoliopsida; order Vitales; family Vitaceae; genus Tetrastigma; species Tetrastigma voinierianum. The sequence continues at coordinate 7,388 of JAEQBH010008708.1, forward strand.
ATTTGTAGAAGGAGTTCTACTTGTAAATGAGAAAGGCCATCTGTTGACTCTTCTCTAACATTCGAAGAAGCAACAACCTTCGATCAGAGCATAGATCTCATTACAAATGTTTTTAGCAATGGTAGTCTTACCTATGCCACCATGCCCCAAATTCATCAACCGGACATCGTGAGATCCAATACATAATAAGTCACTCCATTTTTTTAACCCGGACTCCATCCCAATCCAGGGCCATTTGTGTAACTCGAGGATGTGCGATCCAACTTATTACAAATATCTCCAACAATTTCTCAATGTTTTGCTTCATGCTCGCAAATTCATTTCTGAGAGGTGAACCATAAAGGATGGAGAAAATATATCAAATATAAAGAGTGATCGTATTGATCCTTTACAATTGAAAATAAAATGGACACCGAATACAACCCAAAGAAGGGCCCCTAAGTTTGATTCATGGAAAATATGAAGAAAAACTCTTTAAGTCTTTTGGTTGTCTGATGAAAAATAACAAAAGGAAAATCAAATATAAATAAAATGATGTAGAAATATCTGGTATTATTAAATTATTTAAGTTAAATTAAATTAAGTAGATTTGAAGTAGCAATAAAAATAATATACCTGATTTAACTTCATTTTACTTTTTCTCTTATTTCGTCTTATATTTTCCCTCGTATTTCTCGAACAAAACTAGTGAAATCAAAGACCAAATGGCAAGGTACCAAAATTTACTTATGCTTCTTCTAATTTTATAAATCTATGGAAATGAACTCACTGAGAAAAAAAGAAAGAAAGAGATGGTAGTCGTAAAGAATTACGATCACGTGAGTCCCATCCTGCAGGGGCTACTTTGCTAAAGTCGCTTCCACTTGAGCAATTTCTCCGTTCTTCAGACTTGTTCATGCTTTGCAAATGCTTCTCCCATAACACCCTTCAGTTTTCGACATACATGAGAGGGATCGACCTTATAAAAACTCGGTAGGGCTTTACAGGTCCCAAAACATTAACGTAATCAATAATTCATAGCTCATCAAGACACTAACTCAAGAGGCAGTTCCTGAGAAACGATGACTAAATCTTCGAATTTTCGATCATGCAGAAGGAGCGCCGAGATATTTGTTCTCTCCTGCTCGTAAATTCACGAAAGTGTCGATTCCCTAGCTAGCAAGAAGATGACTGAAGCCCATTCCTGTCTTCGCTCCGAAACCAAGGAAGACATCAGCTCCATCGATGGGTGGAAGAAGAAGCCATTGGGGAAATGGGAGGAAGACAAAGTTAAGAAGATCTATGAGCGTAAGAGAGAAGAAAGTGAGTGATCACTGAGAGAGACTCGAGACGACTCTTTTCACATTTAAAATAATGAATGAAGGGCCCCTATCTACGATTTATAAATTAATAATGCCTATTCTACTTTTTTTTCAGACTAAAGTATGAATTCTTACTTTCCTAACATTCCATTCATATTAAAGTCCTCACAACTCCAAAGCTAATCATTCGTTATTTCATGGAGATAAGAATAAATTTTTGTTTTTACCACTTAATATATTTTTCTTTTAAGGCTCCCGCTTATGTTGAATTCTATACTAAATAAAAAATGTAAACAATTTTTTTATGCTTCGTTTTACCATAAAAATATACAATAAAATCAAATATAATTCAAATTTCTCAAAATTTATATATTTTAAAATTTCTTATTCCTTATATAACTTTAGTTTATTAAATTTAATATTTTTTTTTATTTCTTAATCACATTCGAAAATGGGAACATGATCTACAACTCATATGTAATTTTTTTTTCTTTTTATACAATATAAAACTTTAGAATTAAAAGAAATTGACTCCAAAAAATAACTAAAGAGCTATTATGTTTAATTCTTAAAAATGCTAAAGAAAAAATGTTTAAGAAAATGGTTTCCATATTTTGTTTCAACATATATATATATATATATATATATATGACTCATCGATTCTAATAGTTCCAAGGCATGAGGCTGCCAAAGGTTTTATTTATAATATATATCAATTTCATGAACAATTACATAAATAAAGATTAAGGAAGCGTAAACAAGTAAACAAATTATATAAAAAAGGTTTATTATCTCATTTAGAAATATATTAGAATACCTAATTAAACCGAAATTAAGAAAAGACATTCCCTTCAAACAAAAAAAAAAAAATATTTAGAAAGGTGGAGGTCCACACTGCTAAGTAAAGAAAAGACGATTCCCTTCAAACAAAAAGAAAAAAAAGTATTTGTGAAAGTGGGATCCACACGACTAAAGAAAAGACGAAAGATGAGAGTGTGACGACTCTATCACGGGCCATTTCCCACTTCCCCCTCCCTTCCTCTCATTTTCTTCACTTTTCATCATTCTTTCCAATTTCCCACCCAACCTTTTTTAAATGATTTCACTTTTCATTATATTTTAGTAAGTATTATTGAAGTGTTTTTTAATATATATATATATATATATATATATATATATATATATATATATATATATATATTATATATATATATATATATATATTGTCAAAGCTTCATTTCCATACTCTTAAAGAAGACGAATGGTCAAAGGTGATATCTCCTGTTGGGGAGTTTAAAGCAAAATAGCTTTTTTTATTTGAAATTTTTTTCATAAATAAATTTATTTTGAAAATATTCATCAAACTCATCTTCTTCCATATAAATAGATATTCATATTGTTAAATATGATTTTAAGATAAAATTTAAAATCGCATTCAATAACGGTTTTGAGGTAAATTTTAAAACTATCTAATTTTTTAAAACCGTATTCACTAAATACTTTTGAAAATTTATCAAAACCATTTATCTTAAAACCACCGCTGTAATATGGTTTGCAATACACCCTAGGAATCAGATGGTAAATACTTGCTTTAAAGTATCTAAAATCATCCAACAACTACGCTTTATACATTAATATCTAATTGTAACAACAAAAAAAGATTAGTTTCACAAATATTTAAAAAAATCAATCCATGCATTAAAACAAAAACCATTTTCGCACTAAACTACCCATTCGATTCGGGGCAATTTTCCACTTCCTCATTCTTCTCTCTCCGCTTCGCTTTCATCATTTTCCAAGCTCTTACCACATTTTAGGCTTTTTTTGGAAATCAATTATGTTTCCCCATTTTTCTTACTAAACTACTGGGCTGCTTTTCTACATTTTTAGGTTTTTCTTTGAAATCCTCCTTCATATCTTCCTTAATTCCAATTTCTCATAATATAACAAATTGATATTTTAAATATTAAATAAGTAAACAAAATTCAAAATAAATTTCCAATATAAAATATATTTATCATAATTACTTCTATTTTATCTCTTTGAATACTATAATAATAATAATAAATGTTCACATGCCTAGCGAAGTCGTTAGAGCGTTTGAAGTTTTAAAAAGTGAGATATCTAAAAAGGGAAGAGATCCATATTCGAGTCTCAATTGAGACAATTTACTACATTTGTAATAAAGTGCTTAATTTTCAAAATAATAATAATAATAGGGAAAATTTTGTATTATGCTACCAATTCGAAAACAAATGTACATATAAAAGTAAGAATTGGATTTATATGATTCAAACTATTCCCTAAAAAATAATTGTAGATCAAGAAATAACACATAACTAACTAATGTACTATTATAAATAGTAAATATTAGAGAGGTGAAATATACATCACTAAGAACCGGATTTACATATAGCTTTTTTCTACTCCCTAAAAAAATAATTATAGATCAATTAGTATACTATCATAATTAATCTAATATACTATCATAACTAGTGAATATCACTATAAACGTTTTAATTTGTTCATTAATTAATTAAACATCAAATTTAACTAACTACGAAGTTAATGGCATGTATCATGGAGTTACCTACGTATGCAATGATAATGAGTTTGCCAACCAAAGAAAATTATTATTTTCCTAACACCTATAAATTACATATTAAGAAATAAATTTATTATTAGAGCTACGATAGATTAGATTTAGAAATATAAAATAGAATTACAATTGAATTAACTACATTTAATTAGAGATTTTTTTTATTGATTTGGTTCAAATTCACTACCACTTTCTTATAAAAAAAAACAATTTCAAATGTCTAATTCATTTAAAAGAATGGTGTGGTGGTTGATAGAGTCGAGCTGCGTAAAGGAGTCATGGTAAGAAATTAAGAATGACCCACAAAAAAAGTATTGTTGAAAATGGGCTCCACACGGCTAAAGAAAATACCAACGATGAGAGGTGGAAGACCCTCCCTTCTTATCTTTTCTTTTCCTTTTCCAGTTTCCCACCTCCACCTTATTAGGCTTTTCTTGGAAATTCTCCTTCATGGTCTTCCTGTTCCAATTTCTCATAATATAATATAGTCAAACAAATTTAATATATAAATATTAAATAAGTAAACAAAATTAAAAATATTTTCAAATATATAAAATAATATTGGTATACTCATTTTTCTTTTATCTTTGAATACTATAATAATAATAATCTCATCAAGTATTTTGAAGTACACAATTCATAAGTACGGTACACCAACCTATAGGCTGAAAGCTATAACACTAATTTCTTTCAAAATTATAATTTATAGGAAAAGCATAGTAGTGTTAGAGAAGTAAATACTTAAGATAGACTCAAATAGATGATAAGTACTAATAATTGGACTATATCATATTTCACCTCTTCATATGTAACGAGTAAAGTAAATTGGAAGTTTCATGATCTTGAGAAAAGTTAAAGTTTTACAAGCATGCAATTTCTTGGATTGAATGATTTATAAAAAATTATAAATTAATTGTAAATTTTTTACAACCTATGGAAAAAATTAATCATTTTATGGAATGTATGGAATCATAGAAATCAGGTTTCGTTTATGAAAATCCAAGACAACCTCTTTTCTTCTCATCATCGAAAGCTACCCTAGCTTTTCAAAATTCTATCATATCAAGGCACCTTTATCTACATAACTATTATGACGTAAAGTTAAATGGATTTTGTTGAGAAATCTTCAAATTTCCTCGTATGGTCGAAATGGATTTGTCGATCTTCCTATTAATGGAAGATTCAAACTAAATTTTGATAACTCAAGAATTCTAAATAGAAGTGTTTCAATGTATACACGGGTTATTAGGAGACTCTAATGGAACCATCAAACAGACGCAGCTGCATTTAGACAATGCTTCAAAAATTATAAATGAATGTATGGTTTTAAATATGGTGTGTTTTAGTTGCAAAAATAATGGTTTTTTAGATTTAGAACAAGGAGATTGCAAAGTAATGAATTAAATGTATCTATATAATAAAAAAAGTAATTTACCTAGTTCAATCTATTTTATTAATGAATGATATTTAAGACTTTCTTGTCAATTTAAATATTCATAAATGTAATCATATTTACAAGGAAGCAAATAAAATAACAGATTGTTTCACTAAAATGTATTTATAAGGTCGATTCAATATTTCTGATGATCAAACTTTTCTAGATGTTTTTAAATCTTTATTTGATAGATTATTGTGCTTTCATCATTTAATAGATTATGTATAGGTTTTCTTGTAGTTCTTTAAAAAAAAAAAGATTTTACAAGCAATTATACTTTTAGCAAGAATGATGTGAAATGTAGAAGAAAAAGTTAAAAGACTTCACCAAAATGGGTCAATGTGTCTTTCAAGTGAAGTTTACGCAATTGAAACTTTCATCTCATTATGCAGAGGATAATCCATCACCGCCCTTACTCTCTCTCTATTTCTTGAGAGTCAGATCATCCATCATAATTTTCAAGGCTTTTGCGGATTCTTATCCACCACCCTGTGATTCATTCTCACCATAATAATAAGTAGAAAAGGGTACTTAACCTCAAATATTTCATTTTATATCTATGGTCTAACACTACTGCTATGAAAAGCATCACATTCAACTTGCTAAGTGCACCCCAATATTTATCAAATTTTTCCCTCATTTTCTTTCCTACCATTTACCAAAGAACTATCATTACTTTCAAAAGTTTGCAAATCTTTCAAAATTTTAATTATCTCAGGAAAATACACATTCGATGTGTATACAATACAAAGAACTTGGAGCATTTTAAGCAAGTTACATCATAAACTGTTTAAGAAATCTAGTAAGGTTCCTGTGATTATTCCAATCGTGTTCATTGTAATTCATCCCCAAACTCAATCAAGAATTTACTATCAATATCCTCCAATCTTCAAAAGCCTTTGATAATTTATAGCAACTTCCAACATCAAATAAGTAGAATTCATCTAGTCGGACAATCTAATTGCGGAATATTTATATAACATTTGTTAGCTCACAACATTTTTGAACAAACGCACCTCAGGTCGCCTAAATATACATTTGACAACGCTTTCTAACTTTTCTTAATAATCATGAGTAAATTTAACACCATCCTTGACAATTAATTGTAGGACATGAGCAAAACACCGCTATATGAAAAGCTTCCCCACCATTACAAAAGACATTTTTTCTTTAACAATCTTTTTTTTCAATTGTTGATCAAGATCATTTGATGATGCATTATCAACAAAGGATGCACATGAATTCTAGTCAACTCTACTCATCCATAAGTGTCAATAACATTCCCAACATTAATCCCCTTGTTTAATATTACAAATTCAGTAATTTCTTATGTATATCTCCATTGAATCACAAAGTGAGCAAACAAGCATAAATAAGACATATTCTCGAATATGTCATTGTCAAAGAAACCCTTCGACATTTGAGACGTGAGCAAAGCACGAATTTCTTTTTCTTCAACATATAAAGAAAAACAACTCGTAATCGTGTACCTAGGGATGGAATTTTAAAATCGGGAACGCCTACTGACAAATTCTTGAACCCATCTCCTTCAACAAACCTAAAAGGTTCATCCAATCATCCTAACCAAAGCATTCCTAGCTGATCAAAATTCCAACATGTTAATTTAGAACTTAATTCACTCTGCATTTTGCAGAAAATTCAAAATTTTTTCGGGATTTGTTCGATTTGTTAAAAGCATCAACTAAATCTTTTATATATGAAACCCTTGCAAACTATCCTTAAATGTTTCCATAATGTGTCATGTCTTGAGAACTTAAAGCTAGATAACTTTTTCCAAGCTGACCACATACACATATAGCTTTCCATTCAATTTACCCCTCGTAATTTTCCTCTTGCTTTTTTAAATTCCACCCAAACCTCACCTCTCTTTTATCCATAGAATTATCAGAGATTCTCATAATTTCTCTAATCGACTCTGCCTCGAGAATCCACCGCTTTTGTTGTAGCCATGTCCTTTGAAGGTAATGGGCATAGGAGTCAACAAATAATTCATCCTAATTACCAGATGATTTTCTTTCTATCACACTCATAGTCCATGTTAAACAAGATCAATTAGTTAATTAATCAACAAAACAATTGGTAAGGATCGAAAATAACCTCAACAATAAAAATTTACTTAATTTTATCGCATCGTTTCTCACCAGAGGCCATCGCAGTTCACCCAATATTTTTAACTCAAATATTTGCAGCCGGGCTCAGAATAGGAGAAAATTAGAAAATCATTAGAGAAATAAAATAGATTATATAAACCAAAACAAAATAATTGGTACTATCCTCTGTAATGGATGATTTATATCCTTCTTTCTTGAGTAATAGATCGTTTTTTCTTAAAAATAATTTTTAAAAATTATCAATTAAAACAAACTAAATTAACATATTCAAACTTAAAATAATATTAAAAAATTGATTTATTTTTTTACTATTAATTAATTTGATATTTTTACTCAAACATTTTTTTTCGAACAAAAAACATTCATTAAATCATATACTACACTACTTGTTCTTTAAGAACAAGGTCTAAAAATATGGATAAAAATATCTCAATATTTTTATCTGATCATGTTATTCCTAACTATTACTTAAATTTAATATTCAATTTTATATAGAGTTGAAAATTCCACTTAATAGTTCATTACGTGAAGGCATGCAGTCAGTAGAAAGAAAAACAAAGTCCAAACAAACCCAATACACACCCTCATAAGTTCAATAAAAACAAAGCAAAATGGCCTAAGACAATTAGAAAACCAGTTTTAACAAATCATTTAAGGTTCTCACCGTGATGCAGCTTCTCAACCGTGATGCAGCTTCTCACCGTGATGCAGCTGATGCGCGCGAGGAGTGGATCAAAATGGCAGATGAGAAGAAATCAATGGGGAGGGCAGGCGGAGTCAAGGGCGCAGGAGGCTAACAATGCGTATTTTTGGGGAGAAATGAATTGCCTTTAGGTCAAGATAAATAAGAAAGTGTATTAGGTTTTAATTTTAGACTTAAATGGTTAAGGTTCTTAGTTTTTGATATTAAAAGTTAAAACTACGTTTAATATAAACGATGTAGTTTTTGTGTTTTATCAAAACTACGCTGCTTATGTTAAAACTACGAGTTTTTCACCATATTTAATACAATCTAAATTATATCTGGTATTTAACACTAAATTAGTATTATGATTATAATTATTTAGAGTAAGTATTTACTTAATTTAATAATTAAAGTAACCTCTAGTATTTCTCGTAACCTTGAAGTTTATGTTAAAATATTATTGCTAATAATATTAAAATTTTAATTAAATTACACTTTAAAGTTTTATTTCATTCATATTAAAATAACTTGAACATAACTAGCAATTTTACTATAAAAGTTATATTTATAATATTAAATTTATTATATTATGTATATTATATACACATAATGACACAAATATGATATATATATATATATATATATATATATATATATATACACACATTAAGTGATCAATTAGTAATTGCTCAATCGTCTATAATTAATTATCAAATAATATTAAATTTCATTTATAACAAATAATTTTAAACTTTATTATTATTATTATTATTATTATTATTATTATTATATATATTTATATATATATATATATGCAAATTCCTAGTAAATTATCAATTCAATGCTTGCTCAATGCACTTACGCCTTGGGTTTCTAGTTTCTGTCAGAGAACTTATGTCTCTTCATAATTCTTCCATTAAAAATTTCACCGTCATTTCCTGATAAAGTCAAACTGGCCAACTGGGATATATCTGGCTGTGACATTTTCGCCTGCTTTCTGCCTGGTCAAGGTTCTCCGTGACCAAGCTCTGAACTTGAAAGGTGTTGCCGGGAAGTGGACCCACATGACTAAAGATAGGCGTAGCCATAATCCTAAGGTAAAATGAAGACAGACATTGAATAGGTAAAAGACATATTTATCCTCACAATTTATCTCATACATATAAAATCATTTAAATATTAAAAAATGTAAAAGGAAGTTAACTCCATTTCACCCTAAACCATCGTATATGTAATGCTATATCGGCTGAATTACGTTAGTGGTTCTTCATGTTCATTTATTTTAGACAATATTTGGGGGTTGTTTCAGTTGGTTTACAAAGTATGTTTGAGTTTTGAAGGTTTGCTGAGAAATTTTGATAAGGATGGAGAAAATTATTACCCTGGAAAAAATCAAGACGGGTATCAGCATCAAAATCGGGTACTATAAAACATAAGAAGACTACAGAATTATCAACGGTAATATAATTTTTCTAGTATATCTCGATGGAAGAAACAGATTTTAACGTTAAATCGTCTCATTTAAATCTAAATTATCCGGCCAAATTTTAATAGTCAATTATTGCATAAATCAAATTTCATATATTTTATTTCGGGGTGTTGCATCGCATGATCATATGGCTGCTACATAGACTTCTTATAATCTAGACACATGACAAGTGAAAAGAGTGTTGACAAAAGTTTAGAGAAGATATTTGTAAAGTGATAAAACTTCACTTTCCGCTTCTCTCACTGCTTCTCTCCTCGTCTTCTCACTTTTCCTCCGCCAAAATTCCCTCCTCCTCCTTCCCTTTGCTTTTCTTTATTTTTCTTTTCTTTCATTTTCTTTTCTTTATTCTTTTCCTTTCCTTTCTTTTCTCCTCCTTTTCTCTTTCTCCTTTTTCTCCTTTCTTTCCTCCTCCTCTTTTTCTTTTCTCCACCTCACCACCGACTTTCCACTTTCATCCACTGATAAGTAGAGGAAACTTCCTCTCACTTTCTCCATTTCTTTTTTTTCTTTTTCTTTTAAAAGATATTTTGTCAAACATCTAACAGAATTCTTTTCTCACTATGAACTTTTCCAAGAAGTAAGAAGAAAATCAACCAGGCACCTAATATCAAAACTTGTTCTCCTTAACCTTTTACAAACTTCTTCAAAGATCCTGAGAGCTCTATCCTATATCCCACATCCTACATCCTACTCTCATTTGAGGTAGTAACCACTTCTTTATTAAAAAATAATATATATATATATATATATAACAATATCTCTGAGTCTCTTACTACAGATACATATAAAATGATAATATGTACAATTAAAATATGATTTTAATATTATAGCCATCACATAATGGTATGAATTTTTATTTTAACCGGTAGGTGTTTTGGCACACCTTGACTAATCCATACGCATTCAAGTTAACAGCTAGGGTAAATCCTTTAACGGCCTTGCTGAACATGTGCAGGATCTGGAGCAAACCCAAGGCCTGATAAACTAATTTATCTTTGTGGTTCATAATGCTATGATTATGATAAACATTTTGTTTAAAATTGTCAAATATATCAATAGAGTTTATTTCTTGTATGATTTAAAACTCAATAAATTAATTTTATATGTTTATTAAAACTAGTTTTATTTGTTTCCTCTATTATATAAGGACTAAGAGATTTAAAAAATATGTAAAATTTGATGAATTTTTGATTATATTTGGATTTTCTTTTATATTTCCATGGGGAAATCAAACAAGAGAAAAATCATTTTCCTTAATATTTTTTTTCTTTCTCTAATATTTTTCGGGTTCCAAACAGAGCCTAATGAGGCGTTTGTTTTTTTTACTGAATGTTAAATTTAAATTTTATTTAACTTAATGCTGATTAAGACTTAATATATTGGGTATGAAGTTGTTTGTTTTAATATTGTCTTTCTTCTATTAATTGCTAAGTTTTTTTGCATGCTTTAAATTAATATCTTAATTATATCAACAAATCAATTTGTTTAATTTTATTCTTATAATAAATGAAAAATATTTATACAATATATGTATAACATCTAATATATTAATAAAAATAAACTATTATTATGTTAAAAATTTATTATTATTATTGAGAAAAAAAAATTATTATTTTTTATCTATTTATATAATTAAATATAATATATATAAAATTAATAATTAAAAAATAGATTGATGATAGATTGTTCTTTAAAATATCTTGATTGCCTTTTAAAATATTATGGATTTTAAAGATTTTAGAATATTTTGAGAAGATTTTAAAATATTTTAGAAAATTTAAAAATATATTTTTCCTTTATGGCCTTTTCCAAATATAGAAAATGAAAATATTTGTATTTTTCTATTAAGAAGAAAATTTAAAAATTCAGAAACAAGTGATACCTAAAGTAAAAAAAATCGTAAACAGTCTAAATTGTAAAAGCAAATTGCTTTCAGAAAAAGTAAAAAAAAACACTACCTTCTTGTGTACTCAGTTTCATCATTACCTTTCTCCTTGCATTTGCTTTGGGATATTTCATCTTCTAGGCCGGCCAGAAGAGGAGACAGAGAAAGAGGGCAAGACAACATGATCTTATAGGTTGCCTAGAACGGAACAGAAAAGGAAAACATGACTGTCACACAACTAAAGAATGCTTACCCACCTTTATCTACAAAATAAAGCATACAGAGGCACTTTCCATAGAAGCACAATACCATGGAGCTTAAACTTTCCTTCTTTTCTTCCCTATGGTAAGGAGGGTGAAAGTGCCACCACCATAGACAGTTCTACCCTTAAAGAAATTCTTCACAAACCTCTTTCCATCAAATGCACCAAAAACATGCACAGAAAAACAGTTATTTGGGCACTTATCTTTTTGCAGAGGAACCCTGCTTCCATTAGGGATTGTCAGATTAGAAGATGGGGGAAGTACAAGTGGCTATCCAGGGTTTAGGTCAGAATAGCTTCAATGATATTATAGAGGGAGGAAGAAGAATGAGAGTTTTTCTGTCAAGCCTTCGAACATATTGACTAATTAGTGCAGTCCATGTAGGGTCAAGGAACATGTTGACTAATTACTTACCATAAAAATTTAAAAAAAAAAAAAAGCAGAGTCAAGGAAGAGTCACATGTCATGATCCAGTTCAAATTGATATCTTGCTGCAAAATGGACAAGAATGAAAAGGGGGCAAAAGGTGGGAATTTAATCTTGTTTGCTTGTTTTGGTGTTATATCAAATGAGTGCAACAAATAGAACTTCTAGGAAGTTAGTATGAACCAAGCGCTCAAGAACTATTTTCCTTATAACCCCTTTCTAATGGACTAGATCCTAAGGTTTGACTTCCTTTAATGGATTTCATTTCAGTGATCAGATAAAAGTTTAGCCTGTAGATTTTTTTCATTTCCCCTGAGAGCCCCAGGCTGCTCCCCCTTTCTGTTAGGTTCCACAATGTCACCTAAGAAGAACAAAAGACTCTTTGAAGAAAGACTAGTTCAACTCTACATTGACAGACAGTGACACTTACTATAATAACTCAATGTCATTTCAAGGATAATTAAACCCAAATCTACGAACTGCGTGGCAGAACTTCCAAACATAACCCACTTAGCGACATGAAAACATACCTTATTGCTGCTGAAAAGCATGTTGTCCGTTTTTGAGGATCTGTGTTTGCGAAGGCTCCCCCATTGGAAGTTTGAGGCTGACAGGTAATGAATCAGTTTCACACTAAATAAAAAGCCATATAACATGATTGGGGTAAAAAATATCCAAGAATCTAACATAAGCATTTCCTCCGTAGACAAATGCATTGCAGTTAAAAAATAACCTTCCAACAGCAGAGAAAATCTTCATGAGATTTTGGTGGCAATGGTCTTCAGGTAGATTTTCAGCAACAACTATGCGAGACTGAAGATATCAAGGAAAGAATTAAAAATATGAGGTAAAAATGGAAGAGAACAAAAATGAAAGTTGCTAGAGTGCTTCAAAAGTTCATTAAGACTCATACAAAAATCAAACCCCTTCCACTTAGCGTTTCTCTCACACCACAAAAATCCAAAAAGATAAAATAAAGCACAAATAAATAAATAGAGATCTATGTAATAAACCCTATGCTTGTGGAAGTATGAAATATATATGTACTAGCGCATAAACTATGATACCAAGTACATTAAAGAAGAAAAGAGACATTATAGGTAAGAGATCATCTCTGAACTGCACTCCCAACAAAGAAGGAAAGCAAAGATCATTCTTAACCCACCCCAACAAAGATGAAAGAACAAAAAAGAAGATCCCACCCAGAATTCTTCCATGTTCAATTTACTGGGATGAAAGGTTTAATCTTTTTCCATCTTCACTAATACACCACAGATAATAACAATAAGACAAATGATAGTAAAAAAATGAGTAAATAATAATATCGAATATGAAATTGAAACAGAACTGTCAAACATAAGATGAAACTCACAATATTTTGTCTGCAATAACTGAGCGGAGGTCGGGGAATGATCGAATACCAGAGCCAATTTCTTTAGTGATGTTAATGTGATATTACACCAATAATATATAGTTATGATAATACTGAGTATCCACTCAACAGAAAGAGAACCCAACCTTTCAAACAACAATTAAAAGAAAATATAGAGTTATTAATCATTTCCAAAATATAGTATTTTGAATACATGCCCTTCTCACTTAATCCTGGGTAATATGGAGCTGAGAGGAAACAAAGTGGTTTTGAAGATATTAACAACAGGAGTCCCATGACTTTCAACTAATTAAATGTAATTTAAACTTCAAAATGATAGAATCAACTGTGATCTCTGCCAATCAAAGGTTTAACACTATATGTCTTAAATCAACTTCCAAGCTCGTTTTTCAGAGATTTTGAGTTTATATGAATTATCATATTTTTTAATAATTTCTTTTTTTTCTTTTACCAAGATTTTCCTGTCTAAACCAACCAAAAGATGATATATGTTATATACGTATGTTACCCGTCGAAGATTATGTTTCATCATTTTTCTCACACAATTTCTCTCCAAGGTAATCGATTAGTGTGACTTCAACCATAGAAAAACCTCTTCACCAGATTATAAAATTTAAAGATAGATGAATGATCCACTATTCCCAGCTCACTATTTAATTAATCCAGAGGTTCAGAACATCAAGAAAGAAAAAGATGTTTATTTCAACCCACTTCAGTTTTCATTACCTATTTCAGTTCATGTGACATGACACTGAATATTTGGGTCCCACAAGAAAACCATACCCAATAATTGAGACGAACTCATAAATCATGGTTCACTGAAATAAAAAATATACCAATCACCAAATGACTTGTTTCTATATTGGACTTTGAACATCTTCTGAATGAACTCACTGGCCTCATCTTTCCAAAACACGGTATAGCATCACGCCATCTTCATTTGAAAATGATTTGATGATTATTTCCAACGATCAAGATAACGAAACCTTTCTCTCAACATGCTATATTTATTTTTTCGACGATATGCCAAATATGAGTATATATGATTTGATACGCAACCTAATGAGCGCTTAAGTGTGAAAGACCTCACCATCCTCAAAAATTAAAATACCACTTCAAGAACTCATGAGTGAAGATCTTCACTTTATGCAACAGATCTTAACCCATTAGTCAGCAAAAGAATGTTTGAACTTCCAGATTATCAAAGTCCCATCCCAAAAGTTATATGGCTTTCTCCTTCCAAACACCAAAAAAATACGAAGAACATGCTACCTTTTATCAAATGAAGTCCGAAAGATCAATTTGTAACGATTACACGCAACTTTCTTAATTTCAAGATAAAGCTGGCTAATGCCAGCTCTAATGCAAATTATAACAAAACAAGCCATCGGGCGAATAATCCATTTGATCCTTTGAAATATCTGAACAAAATGAACGCCTCGGAACAAAACCCGAATCTATCATCTTTGAAATATCAAATGAACACAACCGCCTTGTTCTTTATCACGCCTTTACCAGCCTGATATGGATATTGAAATATAGATATGATATCAAATTAACAAAACCTTTCATGCGAATAAAGCTACCATCAGAATGGACTATATTGCAAAACTAGCACCACCTCCCATCCACATTAAAAAGGACTCAACCACAGATCGTATAAAATGCTGTTAAAGCAGACAAAAAGAGCAATTGAAACCAAACTACATTATTTTTATCATGAAAGTAGCTTACCTGAATAACAGCTGGAAGAGGAACACTTTAAACTTTAAAACCCCCAACTTAAACATAATTGCCTGTCAAGCAGTGATAAGGTTTTAAACCAGGAACACAACAAAGATAAGGAATTTACATTTTCAAATGCAAATAATAATATACTAATAATTTGATTAATGTAGTTTCCATGCATCAAACTGCAAACAATGTACATCAATGACAACCACTGTTACAAAAGCACAAAAAAGCTTGAGAATTATTTTATATTTTAATCTATCAAAAAATCATAATAAAAGCCCATGGATTAGCCATGCCTATTGTTTGGTCAACTCAGAACTTTAACCAAGTTGCCTCTACTTGTGTCCGGGAGAGACTTTACACATGAAAAACATCACCTATGACTCAAGCGATCATACTAGCCCCAGAAAACACCAAATAATGACTTTTCATCAGGCACATTTCTAATATTAAACAGGGTCACTAGGACTAATGCTGTTTGAATGTCGTGGCAATTTGAGCTCAACAAAAGAAAATCTTAGTTTTCTCTCAACATACACTAAAAAAATAAAATACCAAATAAAGAAACTTGTGCAACACAATGCAAAAGGACTATGACTACTCATTATGCTGGTATGTCAAAAACCAGTAAAACAGCTTATATATATCAAACCAGCCTGTTGGATCTACGGAACCAAGGTGTTAGGCTCACAAACATTGTGAGTAAGAGAAACTTGATAGTATAAACCATAAACATATGATTTTTTGGCTAGCCCAATCAAAAGTTAGATAAAAGTCTGGACATTATAAGCCGGTTTGGGAGTAATTCTGGTAAGAACAGTTTTAGTCTGGAGTGCACTTGTCGATAGTACTACCATTGAAATCCTTAAAAGGATAATCACTTAGAATTGGATTTAAAATTGTTTTGATAATGTTACATAAAAACAAAAGCAGATTTTTTTAAAAGAACAAACAGATTAGATTGTCCGTGAATCATTTCACATGATCTTATCAGATTCTCAAAGTGATTCTAAAAGTTTGTCAACACCTTCTTTCTGTAAGGAAACACTTTCAAGTATCAGACAGCACTTTTCATGCTCTTAAATCAATTCCAACAGCCTTCCACGCCAAAGCAAATAAAACTTTTTTACAATCAATTGAAGCATCAAATAGTTTTGACTTACTCACATGAAAATTCAAACACATAAAACCAGAATAGGGTAAATGAAGGGGAATAAAAGAATACTATTACTGTGAGCATCAGCTACACCACAAGCAACTTAAAGGTTTGATTATACTTAAAGTGATATGTTTAGATTCTGATAATTGAATAAATTAGGCTCATTGAAGACTGACCGGCAGATGAGCACCAAATGTAACTAAAATTTTGAAAATAAAATTCAGTCACATTCTGAAAGATTTCCATATTGCTAAATTCAGAACATAAACTGTAACTGGATCATATGACAAATAATCAAACTTAAAATATCAACTAGTGCAACAATTAATCCCTTAATTATGAGACCAATTTTGTTCCTTTTGTAGAGAATGAAAAATAGAGAGAGAGAGAGAGAGAGAGAGAGAGAGAGAGAGAGAGAGAGAGAGAGAGAGAGAGAGAGAGCAATGATAATATCTTTAGTGATTTTTTTACCATGCCTCAGATCAGAACTCCTCAAACAGAGAGGTATATAGTTTTTCCATGGTACAAATACATCCATTTGTACATGGGCTATTTAATGAACTACACAATTTTAAAGATTAACTGATAAACACCGACCATAACAGCAGGTGGAGAAAAACTGATAAACTGAAAAAAAGAAAACAGCTCATAAATTACCAGCCCCAAATACATCTAAACATAGAACCCAACCTATCAAACAATGAGTATCCCTAAAGAACTTAGGCCTCTATTCAAAAAAATATTCCACAGTTTGAAGATAGATTCTGAATGGGCATATGCCAGAACATCAAAATCCAATGCTGGTTGCAGAAGTAGAATGAGAACAGAGGCGACAAGTATTCATGGATATATACATGCATACACACATCCATACATATGTGTTTACAAATAAACGTAGCACACTTGAAAATATCCAGGAAGACCCAAACAAATCTTCCCATGGAGGCACTTTACATAAAAAGATATTCAAAAATCCTCCTACCCAAATATTTTCCCACACATGAGAAGATTGGAAGGTACACTCTCTGAGGACTCAATTACTATGAGAACTCAGGATTTTTTTTTTTTTCAGACTTCATATCGGATTGAGGAAAGTGCTGCTGTTGGAAAGACGCGTGGACATCTATGGATAAGTATCTCATACCTTATTGAGCAATATGGGGCAAAATCTTGAGTTCATATCAACTAAAAAGAAGAATATGATCTTGTGTCAACCTGCTTCTTCCAAAGAACAAAAGAGTTAATCAATTTGTTTGCATTGTGCTCAAGCAAGAGTTCTATAAAAAGGATACCTCTATTTGGGCATGGCATGAGAGATATCTTCATCAAGTATGAAGAGAGTGAACTCGCTGGTTGCGTAGATCGCTTGTGGAAAAGAAACGAGGAAGAAGGTTGAAGGCTGCCCCTTTATTTGTGTGTTTTGACATTACAGCATATAGTTAGAGATGGCTGAAGTGTAGAATCTCAGATCAAGCACCAAATCTTGTTTTTTTGTTTTAACCTTTTGTTGTAGGTTTGGAGGTATACAGTGAGAATTCCACATCCATGGCAGTTTTGTAGGTTGGTTGTGGGGACTAGGTTTAAGAGGGAGTAAAGTGTTTGTTTTTGTTGCCCTTCTCTTTTCCTATTTGCCTTTGGCAATCCTTCATGCACTGTAACCTATGTATCCTGGGTACTCCATCAAAAGGATTGATACTATATTTTTTGTTTATACAAGGAAGAAAACAAACTAAACAGTATTGAAGTGCTGCTGGTGCCAATGAAATTCAGTTGGTAAATCACTATAGTTTTAGAGTAGAGATTGTATATTCATCTGCCTAAATTTTAAATGCAGCTTGAGAATTGGTAAATTGATTCATCAGGAGCATTGAGATCTGAATGCTGCCTTTAAAAAGGGCCTCCTTGTAATATAAGATAATCTCCACTTTTTCTCCATTAACTAGTCGATTTTAAAATGCTAGTATAAATAGATACCATTCGGCAAAAGACCTTGAGAAAGTGTGGTCCCTGATTTTATTAAAAGAACTTGGCTGGTTGGATATTCTTCCAGAACCTTTCAAGTAAAATCTGTTGATTTTAGCCGATCACTACTATAATCAATGTTATTAAATGGGTCAATTAAACATGTCTGGGTGACGCCCATATACCTGTGCAAGAATCAATACCCATTAGAAAATCTTATATTAACGATTATAATAAAATTACAAAGATAGAAATTTACTGTAGATATTCATATTTTCAGTACTTTCATCCAGCCTGCCAGATACTGAATTTCTGCATCAATTACATTGCTGCTTGGATATAAAACATACTACATGGAAACTATAAAATAGGTGGCTTATCCGAGAAAAGGGAAGACTCATAGAGCGTTATGCAATAAGAACTCGGCATTCTAAATGTAAATGATAAAGTTCAGATAAGACTAAGAATGAGTGCGCAATATAACGCAGAATGCGAGTAATCCCATATATTGGTTTATAAACAATGTGTAAAAACTGATATACAAGGAGGTAGATGTAATCCACCAAACAACTTATAAGGACAGGAACACAAACAGATCTAGTGATTAAGATGAGAACAAGGCATGTAACACATCACCAAACAACTAAAAGCAACATGAATTTTGGAGCCTGATAGAAAATGAAGTTCAATGTCATTGCCTCGAAAAAGAAAAGGAAGGGTCGATATAGGAATCCAGACTTATCATTTTCAATAATGTCCGGCCAATGCCCTTAAGCAATATGAACTTCAAGAATCAAGCCAATACCTAAACTTTATTTATTTCTAATATACAAAACAGAGTTCATAATCTCGCATGTAAATATTTTGAAATTTAGAAATGCATTAATTGCCAACAATTATATAGGCTCCTATTCGACGTCTACAAAAAGATTTGTAAAGATAACATGTTAATCTTGTTTTTCCAAAACCTCCTTCAGATGATATAACAAAATTTTAAAAGATAAAGAAATTACATTCCCAATTCCTGCATGCCTCTAGTGTAAGTGATCTTGTTTGGGAGTTTTGAAGAACCGTTCAACTCGATGGACATAATTTCATCCGTGGTTTTATGGAGAACCACATCAACTTCTTGCAATTGAGATGATATAGGGACTGCAAAGCTGAGTGGCATAAATATCAACCCATTTTGAGAAGGATACATGGGAAATGCACCGGGCCAAAACAGGAAAAGACAAGATATGAGCTCAAACTATATTATGAAAAGACTTGTAGTTATAGCTTACAACCATTAGTCATGGAACCTAGTGTTATTTTCACAAGTATAATAACACTATAAGCAAGAATCACATAGAATTCTTGAATGGCATTCATACTAACTGTTATGTTTCATGGCTAGTGAGGCCCTTGTAGTGAGAAGTATCACAATTTTATATGACCACATAATCAAGTTTCATAAAACTATCTTGCATAATTGATATTTCTTTTCTTTAAAAAGATTTGATAAAATTCCTCTTTCTAAAATAAATTCTAACCTTAGAAAAATCTTTCTTCTACTAGATGGTCATGATTGCAATCAATAAACTACACAACATTATTGCCATACCCCGTGGCAATGAGATATGTGAAAATGTCATGAATACAAACACTTCATTTAACATGATATCATTCACAAGGGACCTCGAGGCTGTATTTATAACAAAGAAAGAAACCCCAAATGTAACTCTTCACCTAAAAAACAGATAATACATATTGACACAATCAACTATAAGATCACAATCCAAATCCAAGTAGTATTTAAATTTCATATATTTATCAGAACGTCAGACAAGGACCAACAGAAACCTAGTCCTATTTTGCACAAGAAATCAGGTTAATGGTTAGACATTTCAGCCTGTCTGTCTTTAATCCAGATCAAACATTGCTTATTGATTTTCAAAATTACCTCAGAACATTGAGCAATGTCAAATACTACAAAAATAAACATAACCCAAATCCCTCCTCCAAGTATAATAAAAAAACTCAGAGACTACCCCATATACAAAGTGTTGAAAATTAAATCTCAGCCTTGTATCACATTCATCTATCTAGCAAAGTTGACAATGGTAAACATTTTCTTCTTCAATCCTCTGAATTTCACAGGTAAGATGTTCAAGCTTTTATGTTCACATAAGACTTGCAGCGCATCTCTCTCATTAGCAAGCATATGAATTGTTATTTACACTCTAAAATATATAAACACTCACAGTGCCAAAAAAATTAACTGTATCAGTGAAGAAAGGTTTTTTCCTTGATTTGAAACACCTGTGGCATTTATTGGTTAAAGACAACAGCCTAAGAATCAAAACAACTATATCTGGTAGTAGAACTATAATCCACCACTGGATCAGCAATAACCTTTATTGCCAAGGAGTGGAACTCAGGCTGGAACAAAGGCTTTTGGAAAACAATCCTACTCAGCATCCAACACAGCTCGATATATATTTCACCATTTAAAGGCTTCTAGCAAGTCAGCTTTATGAAATGATGAGTCGTGCAAGAAATTCACGTTTGATTTTAACAGTATAATTGTAAAATGCAACTCTTCACTCTGAGAGCATATGATGGAAGACACACAAAGATAGTGCAGTGAATATAGCAACCTTTTATTTAGGCGGAAAATAGTCAAAGGTAACTCTTCTACTTTATTGATATAAAATATGCTTTTGAATTCTTCCTGCAGGACCACCATCAACACCTGCAAGGATATAAGAAGCTCAGTTTCATCAGCCAATGGAAGTTCACACTAAAAGACAAGGTCTGTCAATATTTTCCCCAACTACATCCCATATTGTAGGAAGCATTACAAAAATGAATCACCAAAGAATTGAGAAATACAAAGTTAAAATAAGGTACACGGAAAGAACTTTGCATTATGAACATGATGGTGATGGTGTGGACCATCCGCTTCATTCTGCCCAATAGATCCTTCAAGTGAAAAATCAATTAGATGGTTGCAAGCATTCTTTAATTAACAAAGCATAATCTTGCATTGGCAAACAAAATAAACAGATTTTAAAGGTTATTAATGCCTGATAAAAATAATGAAGTAATAATGTCACCAATCATCACTTCAACTGAAACAGAAAATGCCACCATTCAGAGAACATAAAAGCACGGTATCCAAGTCTTGATGCCTTCAAACAATAGACATTGATGCCTTCTAAAGACTCAAATCTGCCATGTCGGTGTGCATGTGTTCTAACATAAACCATATCCCCTAATTTCATTTTTCTATAGTGATAAAAAGGCTATTGAACTTTACCGAGAATGACAATCAGCCAATCACGAGTCCTTAGTTTAGAAGGAGGGCATCATATTGGAAGAAACTAAATACTGTGGTCGCTCTCCAATGTCACCCCAAGCCAGTTGAATTCATCAGCATCATCTGTGGAAGATGCATCCAACACAGCAATCAAAGGAGTATTGTGCTGCTACCCCTGAAGAAGACTCTGTTTCACAGCATGAAGTGATATAAATTGTCAATCATAGTATATCGACAAAACATAAAATAAATTAGCAACATCAGTACATTTTTTCCAACTAAATTTCCTTCTAAAATACTCTTAGCATTTAATAAGTTTCATCACTATTTGTGTGTTATTTCCAAAGGTTCTCTCGCCTGATAACCAGAAATCACCAAATATTGAGCGGAACAGGGAAGGCAAAAACAACAACAGTGCAAGTAAACTGATATATCTGGTTATTAATTTTAATTTTTAACCGTAGAGATGTTTCCACAGACGATTTGGTCATTCATTCTGCTTGTCTACTGATCTCATCTCACATTTATGTTTTTCCAATTAACATATCCAAAAAAAAAAAAATCCTTTTAAGAGACACTACTGATTAAGGCACCATATAACGAGTTCTCTTCCCATAAATCCAGTTTTTATTTTAAAACTGTAAATAACACAAACCACAGGCTGTGTATCAAACTAGTTTAAGTACTGTTACTGTTGCAGAAAACTGTTTGAAGTACTGTAGAATCAACACTAACCACAAGAAAGAAAGTGGTAGCAAACTAAAACTATGGACGGGAATTTACATATTCAAAGGACTTGACAATAAATTTACTTAAAGACACAAAGTAGCAACAAACAAGGATGCAAACAACTCAAGAACATAGTATTACAACGATGTAATGCAAAGTGATTAGACGTCAAAAAGCACCAGAACAACACTCAGATTTTTTTGATCGATAAAGAGTGATATATTGACTAAAAAAGAGAGTAGACAAGACGTATACAAGAGAAATAAAGGCCAAACAAAAAGAAAAGGCAGAGAGCAGAAAGAAAGAGGTTCAACAACAAACCAACCCAAGAAACTACACCCTAGGCAGAAGGCTTAGCAGAACTAAAACAATATGCAGTCTAACAAATTCCAGATATTATAAAAGAACTATACATAGTATAAGGATTGCACAAATGGAAGATGAAACCCTACTGTTAGTAAATGGTAAGTTAAATTGAATTTAAAATGTCATATATTTCTTAAGTTATCCAACAGAAAGAAAGAGCAAGAGAAGGTTATTTTACATCGACATAGAAGTATTTCATATGATATAATTCCTCCTGTAGCTCATATAATATAAGGCCACCAACCTTTTGAGCTGAAAGATCATGTCTGTGAGAAATTCCCTGCAAAATGAATTGAATTATGCAAGTCAATGTGTAGTGATAAAATAAGAAAATGATAAAAAAAAGAAGAAGAAAAATAATACTGATTAAACTATGTTTATATGAAATGATTCTGATAGTAAATAACCAATCAAATTTAGGATAACAAAACAAAAGAGAGTAAAGAAACACGTTTTTCTTTAAAAATCAAACTTGTTTCTCTGAAAAAACAAAAAACCTAAAAACCACACATGTTGAGTAAAAAGAGAAACCTGAGCACATTGGTTGAAATAGTCCTATAAACCAAGTTAAATTCAAATTTAGATTTGAAAAAGACAATTTTCCTCAAATCAACCATTTCTCTGAAAATTACCAGACACCCACTTGAGAACAAGTAAAACCCATTTGATTGCAAGCAGTAATATTGAGAAAAGAAATGAAAAAGGATACCTTGATGATGCAATTTGATGAGAATGACCGTGGGGATGGTGGAATGACGAAGCTTACGGAAGATATATTCGGCTGCAGGTAGTAGAGAAGCTTTTCCGGTAGGATCTTCGCAGCCGAATAGAACCGACTCGTCCAACACAACTCTCCGAACGCCACCACCCATATTTCTCCCTCCGATTGTGTCGCCGAAGAAGGGAAAGAGATCAGTGAAGTGACACGCAACTTTGAAGTGCTTTTATTGGAGTTTTGTACGAAAATACATTATTGAAAATAAAATTAAAATTACTGTTTGTGTCCAAAATATTTCCTCTGGGGTAGATCTTAATGTTATAATTAAATCTGACACTAATTATAAGAAGGTGGCAACGACAAATGGTTAAGATTTGAATTTTGTTGGTTTTGTGTAATGTTGATCAACAATTGAGTAAATAGATGTTTGCTTTTCTAGAACTTCTAAAACAATGGCAGAATTAGAGATGGCAATTCGAGCGGACGGGCCGGCCGACATCGGGCATACCCATGCTTGTCTTTTTCTCCACCACAGTGAGTTTCCTTTACCAGTAAAGAACATAAACCTCTGAACAAACATTGACGAAACAAAGCAATACAGACCAGTAATTAGTGATGCGCAAAAGAAATCAAATTTTCAAAACCGGTTAACTTCAATGTAATAACAGAAGCTGGCGCGGATGAGTCCCATAATTCTTCCTATATAAAGAGAAGTAGAGAATGATGATATGTCAAATGTCAGTCGTTAGAATGACGCGTATCGGTAAACTTATTCAAATCCCAACTCATTAAAATCTACTTAAAATATTTTAATACAACAGTAATTTTATTTTATTTTTCGCACTTGATTTTCAAATAAACCTTCATCGCTTCATTGAGCTTTGTCAAATAAATGAAATTATTCCATTAAAAGCAACCTTTTAAAAAATGGAAAAGAATAAATTATATTTTACCCTTCTTATCAGCATTTTTATTTTTATCCAATCATGCATGTGTTTTATCGTTTGATTTATTCATATAATAATTTTATTTACGCTACATCACTCTTCATTCATTAATACCGCTAATAGCTTCTTTCTCGGTTTCATAAACAGTTTCGTATGACAAATTTGATATAATAGAATCATAATATCAAACTTATTTCACAAACATGTGTTTTATATTTAAACATTTTATTATTAAATTCTATGTTTTAAATCAATCATTTTTTTTTATTAACTTAGATATCGCATCATTTTATAAAATTTTAACACTTTTGATCATATGTTTCTTATCTATTATATCAATAACATAATCTAACAATTTTAATTAATTTTTTTAAATTCCAATCTGGCTTCCATCATGTTCAAGGCGCAGGAACCGGATTCGAACTCAATAATGATATTTTACTACTATTTATAACTAAACCCTTTAGATGTAAAAATAAAAATAAAAATGGAACTTAAGATTTATGTCCTGTTGGTATAATGCCCTTTTAGAAACTATTTGTATCTATGATAAAGATCATTTTACAATATTTATTTTCGAAGTATTTAATAAAGTTTGAAGAAACATGTAAAAGCAACTATGTTAAAACTCCAATAGAATCAGATTCTCTCAACTCACATTCAGAAACAACAATTATGCTGTCTATTTTCACCTTTTCATCTTCACCCACCAGGAAATAAATATTACACTTTCTCAAACAACTAAAATCTAAAACTGGAAATTTCTACCAATTTTTATGCCCTAAATAGATCGTCAACCAAATCAGAAACTTCCCAGGTATATTGACCATCACCAGTAGCTTATTTTTATGGCATGTTGAGGAGAAGTTAGAGAGGCTCATGAATCCAGTTGTTTATCCAGACCAACTTGACAATCGTGGACCGCCACTTCATCAGGTTTATCATTCATTCTCTCGTGGATCATCAAACCCATTTGTTTCAAAATGGAAACAAAAAGAAGAAGAAAAAGATGCATGATTCAAGCGAAGAGTGTGCAATGTGATACATCACTGAATGATCGGAAAATAAAGGTGGCAAAACATAAATACCGACTTATAGTTGTATGATGTCTAATTTAGTCTCTGATTTTTTTAGTCTGGTAGTGCTCTCAGACGGCATTGTAGCTCATTTTATGTTCTGCCGGGCCACGAACTTGCGTAGATGGACAAATCCAAGTGGAATACATGACATGGAGCGTCACGTAGTTACTCACGCTTGTCCATCTATGTTTGTGATGCTGAAGGGACGGGATGAGTTGGCAACATTAGTTGGGGCACCTATAATCAAAAAAAAAAAAAAAAACCACCTGGAGATCGGGAAGGTGGCAACACCCGACTTATTGTGTTGTTGTCCAATTTAGACCCCGATCGCTTTTTCGCCTAAGGTGCCCTCGACGGTGTTAGATCATTGCTTCCACCGCCACGAACTCAGCAGATGACAATGGGGTTAACGACATGGAGCCACGTGATAGCTCCCGCTTGTCCATCCGTGTTTAAAATTCATTGTAAGCATGGATGAGTTATAGCGCTAAAGTGGGGGTACTTATGGACCAAAAAAAAAAAAACCGGCGCTGTCATATATAACTATAAGTCGATCATTTCGCACCGCACGCTTTATATGATGTATGTTAATGAGGTTCGTAAGATCGTGGCCGGGTTGCAAAGTGTGAAGAGTGATCAGAAGGCATCACTACAAAGCAAGCTCTGCGCGCCTGTTTCCCTCCATATCTAACATGTCTTCCTCAAAAAGACATAACATTCGAGGCCTAACATATCTCAAATCTTATCACAAATTGTTCTTAAACACAGCATGCAGATGTAAGAAATGGAGTTTCAGTACTGATTTATTTATTTATTTTTCTCTTTATAAAAAGTAAGTACAAGTTCTGTATTTTTTAAACTGTAATGAAAATATTTGAACCTTGAATACACTCCAGCTTAAAAGTCATCTTATTTCCACCGATTTTTATCGTGTCACTGCTTTCCTCAAAAACATCATCTGCCATTTGAAATGAATGAGACATCGAAAAGAAGAAAGAATATCTTACTCAATAAATGTAATTTTTCCACTATTTTAAGATTTTAGTTTTGAAGCATTTATGCAACAACACCGCCAATAATCACAATGGATCTAATTGCTGATTTCACCCAAAAAGAAAAGAAAATCATGATTTTAAGTTTTAATAAACAATCTACCTCGTTGCTAAAATATAGTGTGAGACCCTCAGGATGCCAATTGCTTTCAGATTTCAACAACACCTTCGTAAGAGATCAATGAGGGATCAATGCCAAAGAAGAAGGGTCATGATCATGGAGATAAACACCCAAAAAGCTCAAACCATCATCAAGATATCAATGAAACTAACATCGCATGTCAAATGATTATGTCTCACTATTATCACCCACATTCTAAGTCCCACATCACTAAGTTACGCTGTCTTCGTCATAACCATCACAATTCTCTTTGACAAGCTAGCTTTTAAGGGTATTCTAAGTGGTTGTAATAAGAATATGTTGGTTCATTCCTCGCATGGCTCCCTGCCCTTAATTGTGGAGTGTCACCCGCGGGTCCGTGAAGTCATTAGCTACCGTCAGGACGTTTGGCTGAAAGAAGGATGGGTCAGTACGACCCATTATGAATCCTACATCTCTGCTGCCCGCCACTGGCTGATAAACCACAACTTCACTGGGCTTCCTCCCCGATCCGACTTCTCTACCTTCCCCCACGTCTTTCTCACCCTTTCGACGCACCCCCTCAAGTGTTATCCTTTCTTTGCCCTAGATTTCGTGTCGCCGCTTCGCCGCCTTCTCACCCCGAAGTATCGGATTTTTGGAAGCCACAGATTGGCTCACCGCTTCCTCCTTGCTTTCTCCCAAAGATCCGATCATTCTTCTGGCTCTGCACGAGACGTCTCAACGGATCTTGCTACTTTCCTTACGTGACGTGGGCCAGCCCACAAAGACACGCCAAGCCCACTTGGCTGCCCACCTCGGGCCCATGACGAAGGCCTAAATTGCAGCTCGAGAAGTCTCTTGATGATCCCTCTCTCTCCCACTTCCTATAATTCACTTACAGATTCTGATATGCACTCCTCTGATCCTAACGCACTTTAAACAAGCCTAACACAAGTTTCGCTTCGTCCACTTTGCATGAAGCTCCGTCGGTCGAATTTTTATCCTCCGCACCTCTCTATCAAATCTTTGAGCCTCTCTTTCATATCACGCCAGTAGCCAAGATCTTCCCTTCGCACTTTCCCACCTGGGGATTCGCCATTTCTCGCTTTCTTCCAACTGGCGAGGATACACCTTCATAATTCCTGGTCGACTTCCACCATAATCGTGAGTTCGTAACTTCTCGCCCCGCCAGCGCATTAACGATGCAGTCTTCCAACTTTTCATTTGAACTGCATTCTCATTTCGTGCTGAAGATTCTTCATTAGGCTTCATTTCCTCGTCTATGGCTACAAAGCCTCCACAACACCCGACGGCGCCACTTCTACCATGTGTGTAAGGGTACTCAAATGCACTGCATTCAAGATTCTTGTTTTCGCCTTTACTTCTGCACCTGGGCCGGGACGAGCGTCCACCGTCTAAAGCAAAATTTCCCTCGCAGATCCAAACGCCATTCTCCATGACTTTGCTGGCCAAATCAAAACCCATTAAGAATAGGTTCACTTAAAGGATGAAAACATATTCCCCTTCAACCTCCACGCCTTCGCCCAGCTTCCACTGAAGCACAGGTTTTGTCATTCACGACTCCAACCCTTAGCACCACCCATCTTTTAGCAACCCCAAACTTTTAATATGTGAACGCTAATATCCACCCATAATGCATCCCGATAATTTCCTGATGCCCTGTATCAAGACGCTGGCCGATTTTTTATTCGATCTCCCATCATATTCTCCGCTTTCCCGCGGAGATTGATCATCGCCGGGCTTTCTTTTTCTCCCACTCAATCCCAGGTATATCTCATAATGCCTCCTAACAAAGTCCAACCGCTTATCGTATCGCCTCCTTCGTGAAAGAACAAAGGTGTCTTTTACCATCTTCATCAAAGAACTCGAACACAAGAGATGAAGCGCCAAAGAATGGCTTTTGAATTCCGCATCGTACCTCCTTCCATTCACCCACCACACACCTTCACTAATCTTTCCTGGCTCCCTTCTAAAGGACTCACTCCCTTGAGTAGGATTCTTACCCCTTCTTCTCTAAAACGAATCCAAGAGCTCCAACCCCTTCGTCTTTCTGTTATTATCACCTGCGCCTTCGCTTCCCCACTAACCCAAGACTTGAGTCGACTGAGAACCATCTCCGTCCGAGTGGAGTGCCATCATTCAACCCCACTTGAATGTGAACTGTCGCTGAAAATCAGTCACTAACACGCAGCAACAAAAATTCTAACTTCGAAAGCAATTCTGTGGGACTCAGAAAATAGTAGAGTGTTGATAAAGACGAATCTTCAGCCGACTTTTCGTCATCGGGTGCAGTAGGGTCGCGCTTCATAGTGGTTGGTAAAATTTCTTTTGCAACTGTTCTTTTGCTATTTTTTGGTTCCATCCGCTCCTCAGACACCTCAAAGGTAATTTTGGAACCTCTGTTCTTTCGATCAATATACCTAAGCCATTGATAAAAAAAGCGTCTAATAAAAAAGAAAGGCACATCGTGGTCTTTCTCTAAAGCTCCTATGGTACTTGCAATATATTCTTTCTAACAATAGATGGAATCATAAGCAAGAAAAAAATAAGAGCTTTAAGTGACTTTTTTTATCTTATTAAAGTTCTTGTGATCACAATTCCTGATACCCCCTCCTTTCTCTAGAATCCCATCCAAGGATAAGATCTAAAGCATGACACAGGTGGAATTATGTTGATGTGAACTATATGTATGTCTGTATGTATAAAGAGAGAAGTGAGCAATAAGTTATAATTATGTTCCACAATAGCATCCTAAATATGCAGAGAATCCAAAGTTTTGTCTGCACTCATCTTCTGAGTCGCAAATTTCAAAATCGCAAGATCAAGGTAATCCTCCTCTTTCATTTTCTCAGATTTCCATTACAACCATCTAGCTTTGCAATGATCCAAATTAACTACCAAAGGCAAAATATAAAATTGATAATAACTTATTTCTAAAGTTTCAAACACAAAAGTATGTCTTAGCTAATTTTGCCTCAAGGAAAAAAAAGAATAGGACTAAAGTTTCACTCGACCGCTATTTCATCAAGATCACCTCTTAACAAATAAGAAAGACAAAGGGAACCTTAATATGAAATTATAACTGGTCGAAGCTCACATTTCCTATTTCAGGCAAAATCGCGTGAATCATTCAAAGAAATACCCGGGGTGTTGGCTCAAATTTTGCTGTTTATCTCGAAAGGTAAGTATACATCATACTTTATATTCATAAAACAAAAGGTTATGGACAATGAAACAATATCCTCTCCACTTTTTGTAATTTAGAAACAAGATTCTTATAGATAGAGTTCAAAAGATTCCAAGATAAGGCAAATATATCTTTCCATCTCAATCGCTTCATACTCGTATGTTTGTTTTTGTATGTCGTTAGCCTCTGCCATATGTGTTTAATGAATATAACTCTTGCAAATAATTCAAGCATACCAAAGAGCAAGGTCACAGAATCGAAAACACAATTGAGTCAAACACAAAAACGCTTTTTTCAAGCAAGTCACTTATACCCTGTGTTTGATTCATCCCGATATCTTCATAGAACATCCTTGTAGTTCCAGCATAAATTCCTCACATTCTAACCGAGAAGCGCATGAAGACCATCGTATTCCCATAGCATATCCTCATCAACTTTGCAAGAGATTCCGCTTTGTCATTTTTTCATGACCTCGTAGATGAGAGGTTCGGGCAAGCCTAATGATGCTAAAATCTCACAACGATACGATTCTTTTCCATGAAGCCCCTAGCATCATTTGTGCTCTTTGAAGGAATTCATATGTGGCAGATTCGTGAAACAATTGAAGTCAAGTTTCCGTCACTTTGCGTATTAGCTTAATAAGATGGTATCTAAGAATACCCTCCTCCCGTCCACTTCATTTTCGCATGTATTCCTCGTTAGTTAACTTTATATACAAATATTTTTTATAATTATATTCATTCATACAAAATCTTGAAATTGAAATCACATAAGATTCAAGTCGCAAGAACTATTCGAAAAGCTACGGTCAATAAATTTTCAATGATATCCAATTAGAACTATTCAATTCAAACTAGAAGAAATGTATCAGCTTATTCATTTTAAGACTTTCATAATATCCTATGAGGGGCGTAACCATATCATTAATCCAAAGAGCTTTTAATCGCAAACTTTTATAGGCTATTCTATATCATGTAACACAATTTCAAAATAATTAGAATGAACATTATAAAGAATCTTCAATCTCATCTATGGTACAGAGCGGGAGATAAAAACAATAAATTTAAGATCAATGAGGAAGCAATATGCAGAAACAAAGCCGAAATGAAAAGGACTAACCTTTTGTAGCGGTTATGCACAAGAACAATTAAAGGACTGACTGATATCCTTGGGCTACGCCTCTTCCCATTCTCGTGTTTTAATGTCCTCGATGGGACGAATATAGTTATCATCCCGCCACACAATTTCATCCTCGCGATCATCATCATCATCACCCTTATCCTTCTTTGACATTCTCATGGTAATCTTGGCTAAAGAATTGGATCCTGCCAACCCCTCCCATCGCATCTTCGTGCCACTGACTGCCCTCCACAACAAGAGGGTAATCGCCAAAAGCTTTGCGATCATCTTCCTTTTTGAGAACAGGTCCATCTCTTCCTCAACATTAGGGTTTCTATCAATCACTTGTCTAATCTTGCTTCTCCATTCCCTCCTCTCTTCATCACTCATGATAGGAAGATCATCATTCTCACCACTATCACTATCACTATCACTGGAGTCTTGGTCTCCATCGTTGGATTTAGTTTCATGTCAGCCGAGAAACTCTCAACTCATTTCTTCTTCTTCCTCTGTTGATGCACTTGATGAAAAATTAACAAACTTCAAAGAACTGCACGTCACCCGAGAAAGCGAAGGAAAAAAACTGCAGAGTATTACCAAAGGAAGGCGGAATTAGGGAAGGTTTGGGAGGGTGAGAGGAAGAAGGATTCCGTTCTTGGAGGGGTCTGTTGAGGCATGACTGCGGCAGAGAGCAAACATAAGACTCAACGCCTCCTCACCACACCAAACATCCTTCCAAAAGCTAATCCTTCTCCCATTCCCAAGGGCAAGAGAGGTATTTTGGATAAGCTGGGGCCATTCTTTTTTGATTTCCTTCCACAAACCAACCCCAAAACCCCCATTGATATTACCAGAAAACCAACCCCCATAGTCTTCACCGAACTTACTACTAATAACCTTTCTCCAGAGAGAATCCCTCTCATTAGCGAAACACCAACACCATTTGCACATCAAAGCTTTGTTGAGAATGGAAAATCTACGCAAGCCAAGACCCCTTCTTTTTCTCGACAAACCAAAATACTTATTTATTTTTTTGATCAGTAAAAAGTAGAATATCTATTAAAAAAAAAGAGCTCAAGTCCCAAAGAGTACAAGAGACAAAGGGGAGAACGCCACTAATTCTCACCTACTCCAACCAAGTTAAAAATCAACCAAAGAACTTGTTATCTCCACTATACAACTTAGCCCAAGACCATATGTGAACAAAAAGAGGATTTCATCCTCGAGCAGAGGGATCTCATTATCAAAGTCACCGTTCCTTTTCAATCCAATAATCGGCCCAAAATAAACAAAGAGGGCCGCCAACCAAATACTTTTCCGCTTTTTACCAATCCTAAGACTTTGCCAAGCAAGGAGGGCTTACGAATCACTAAGGAACACCCGCTATAATCCATACTTGGCCAAAAAAGGTTCCACAAGATCTAGTCAGCGAACAATGGATAAAGGTAAACGGCCCATTGTTTCCTCCTCCTTCACATAAAAACACTGCTTACAAGGGTGATTCCTCTTCTCTTTAATTGGTCAAGAGTAAGCACCTTACCCCTCTTGAAGCTTCCTACAAAGAAACCCATCTCGGGGGAACAATAGGTTCCAAATGGAATGCCAAGGGAAAATCAGTAGGGAGAATGCATTAGCTTTCGATACATGCGTTGATCATGTAAACCATCGCCTAGTCTCCTTTAAAATAAGGCAATTCAGTTTGGCCTTAATTTTCTGTCAGGAAGAACCTTCCAGGCTTCCCAATCATTAAAAAGGTCTTTCAAAGACAGGGGACCATCCCCCATCAACCCTTGAAGAGTCCCAAACCTCATACCTCAGACTAGAGCAACCAAATTGAACAGAGCGGGAAGGCAATACATGGGCGACTTCGCACTGGGATCCTTCCAGAACCCTGCACCCGCCCACGTCTCTAATGGATCATGTAGCTGCTTGAGGCGCTGCATCCATCTCTTTACTAATGTCTTTCCATAACCCAAAGGCCATAACCTCCCTAATGTCATTGGAATTCCAAATTCCTCCATCCTCCTCCCCAAATTTGGTACTGATCACCAAACGCCAAAGAGAATCCCTCTCATTGGCGAACCGCCAACACCACTTACAAAACAGAGCAATATTCATCTTAGCAAGGCTTCTCACCCCAAGACCCCCACATCTTTTTTCAAGGCAAACTGTTTTCCAATTGACTAGGTGAGGTTTTCTCTCTAGATTGCCCCCACCCCAGAGAAAGTCTCTCTAAATCTTCTCCAACCTTGAACAAACAATCTTTGGCATTCTAAACAGCGATAGAAAGTAAACGGGAAGGCTAGACAAAGTACTCCGAATGAGTGTGATCCTTCCTCCCTTTGAGATGTACTGTCTTTTCCAAGTTGCCAACCTTCTTCTAAATCTTTCTTCGATGGAATCCCAGACCCCTAAAGCCCTGTGAGGCGCCCCAAGAGGAAGACCCAAGTACGTTGAGGGGAGGGACCCAACCTCGCAACCAAGCTCAGCCGCTAACTCCTCCACATTGTCCACCCTACCCAGAGGTATAATCGCACTTTTAATCAAATTAATCTTCAAGCCTGAAAAGGCTTCAAACCACATCAAGGTCCATCTCAAATACATCAGTTGCTCAGAGTTGGCTTCGCAAAACAGGATAGTATCATCAACATATAAAAGATGAGATATAACAATATCCCTCCGTTCCTACTTAAACCCGCAACCAGAGATGAACCGCTTCCACTCGCTACATACCGCTCAGGGCTTCCATACCAATGACAAAAAGGTAGGGGGAAAGAGGGTCCCCTTGTCTTAGGCCTCTGGAGCTCCTGAAGAACCCCGTAGAAGAGCCATTAACCAACACAGAAAAAGAAGCTGTGGATATGCACCATTTCATCCAACTAATCCATTTGGAGCCAAACCCCATTCTCTCCATAATCCGGCGTAAAAATCCCAACCAATATGATCATATAAGCCTTTTCAATATCCAGTTTACAGAGAATCCCATTCTCTTCCTCTTAGGATAGAATCCGCTCATTAGCAATAAGAACTCCAGATCAAGAATTTGCCTCCTTCAAACATTTGAGACTCCGTGAAATTATCACCCCATAACTTCTTTGATTCCTAAGTAGCCAACACTTTCGATAAAATTTTGTACAAACTCCCCACTAAACTGATGGGTCTCAAATCCTTTAAATCCTCTACAGTCCTTCCCTTGGGAATCAAGACCAAGAATGTAGCATTCAGGCTTTTGACAAACTTGTTATGTTCGAAGAATTCCTTTAAAAAACCCAAAACCTCACCTTTCACAAAATCCCAACTGAAAGACCAAAAGGCCAAAGGAAACCATTCGACCGGGGCTTTATCGCTCATTAAGCCTGCAGATTGCTGCAAGAATTTCTCCTTCGAAACATTCTTCCAGCCTTAGCACCCCACAACCCAATCTCATTGAACCTAAGATCGTGAGCAAGGGCACCGGGGCTGCTTCAGAAACAACACTTTGGTCCAGCAAACCAAACCTTGTCTTGTCTTACACACATCTTCACATTCATCCGACTCATGTTCCAATGAGTTCCTCCCTCCTATGAGAATTGGGCCATCCCGTGGAAAGAATCTTGTTTATGTCCCCTTTCAACTGTGTTTCCCTAGATTTGCCCCGTGGAGACCTTTCTAAGTCCACCCACTTCCTAAACTCCTCTCTAGCCTTTTCCTTCTCCAAGTCATCCCAAAACGAGATCCAGTCCCGCTCAAGGCCTTTTCTTTGACCTCAACAGCCGAAAACATCTTGTTCCGTAATCTCAAGATACCCTCTTCTTCGTGGCCTTTAGTTTGGAAGCCAAGACATAACTAAAGGAACCAGAGAAGTTCAAGCTTTGCCACCACCCTTTGAGGAGGTCCTTAAAACTATCAAATTTCAACCACATAATCTCAAAACGGAAGGAATCGGTTCGACATAATCCTTCACCGCTCTTAATAAAATCGACAATGGTCGACATGTGTCTCGGAGGTACTTTGAATCGACATCGAATCAACTTCTCCTAATCGGGCCCGTTAATAAAATCTATCCAATCGAGATATGCACTGATTATTGAGGCCTCCCCTCTAGGTAAAAGGTCCCCCTTGCAAAGGAAGATCTCTGAGCCCTAACTCATTCATAACTTCTGAGAAACGCCTCATAGAGTGCGAAAACCTACCCCCCTTGTTCCTTTCATTAGGAGATAGGACCATATTGAAGTCTCCGCTGATTCGCGGCCACAAGAGGGTCAGAAAGCAAAATCAACAATATTTATATACCTAAGTTTCCCAGCAACTCGCCGTGAGTCAAGCTACCGGCAGAGGTGGTTCATAGGGTCAACACACGGATGGGTTTTCTTCTCATAAAAATGGTTTGCATTAGGCATGGTTGCAAGGCTTTCTATTTGACTCTCTTTGAATTCATTCAAAAACAAGGAATGGTTTGAAAAACAGGAAATTGTAAAACCGAAAAGTAAAACTCGGAAATTGTAAATACTGGAATGGTAAAACTGAAATTTAAATACTGAAATGGTAAAATCGAATTTAAAGTGAAGAAATTCACTTTGAAGAATTAGGTCACTAACTTGGCAAGCTAGGCAAACACATGTCCCTTCAGGTTTTATCCTCCCATGTGAGTCAATGCTGTGATGTAGTTAGCGCTCCTTTTTGTTTAAAACCCTAACATCTCTTATCATTTTAGAGGCTCGTAAAGATCTTAAAGAATCACAAGGTACTTCACCCGAGCACCGAACCCTAAAGCATGGAGAGTATTGACCTAGGCAGTAAAGACCATCTAGTGAAGAATCACGCAGAATCTCTCAATTCGAAAGCACTGAACCCTAAAGCATGGAGAGTATCAAGCCAAAACAATAAAAAGTCAATGTTATTTAACCCTAATTTGAAGAACCCTAACATGTAAATGCTACCTCGTAGGCAAGTAAGGACCATCTAAAGACACAAGACTCACACTAAGCACCGGATCTAAAGCATGGAGAGTATTGGCCAAGACACAACATCCCATGTTATGCAACCTAGTTTTGAAGATAAAGGCCATAATTACACTAAATTCGCAGCTTTTAGTACATGAGGACAACATGCTTAACTCCCGTCGCTGCTACCTCTCCTTCCTTCTCAAAGAGAAGTGAGTTAATGCAAAGATCTCTTGAGAGTTGTCATCCCTGCAGTGTGTTTAAGCAAATGAAAGTGGAAAGAAAGAAGAGAGAAAGAAGAGAGAAGAGAGAAAAATAAAAGCAAAACTTAATGAAAACATCACCCATTTTACAAAAGCAAGAAGAAAACTATTAAATCACCAAAACTGTCTTCCTCCTCTTCCACCCTCTCTTTATTACAAAACATGAGGGTATTTATAAGACCTCGCGGCATGTATATCAAAACCCCAATAACTAAGCTTTTAAGTTATAGGATAGGAGAGTATCTACCAAGTTTGGAAGGCAGACACTACAAAGCATGACGAGGCATGCAATTTCTCTACAGGGAGAATTTCGCTAATTAGCGACTTTATAAGGTTGGGGCGACTCGCAATGGTCTGCGACTGGCAAGGGTCTAAATAAAATCGCAAGCTTCAGAGTTTAATTCGCAGGTCATGACTTCGCTAGCTAGCTTAAATTTCGCTGTTACGAAATTGTCGCTGAGAAGCTTAATTCCAGTTCGCACAAAGGCAATGTATTGGGCGACTGGGAATGGTTGCTATGATTAACCTGCGGCAATCAGCTGCGGGAATTCGCAAAGGTTGCGAATTGGTTGCCAATTGTGCTGCGAATTGTCTGCTTTTACTGCTCAGATTCCTCTCACATGTCTTCAACTGCATCTCATTTCTTCCACTTTTCCTTTGTTTTTCCATTGATTTTTGGGCTTGTTGATGGTTGAGACTAAAATTCCAACCTCATGATCGATCATTTGCATTGAGGTTGAAGTTCAAATGTGTATAAAAGTCTACAAACAAACTAAAACACCCTCACAATTATATAAGTGTTACTAAGGTAACATGAACACTTCAATTGGGATATATGACATGATTAATGATCAAAAAGCACTCAAAACCTATCTAATATAGGGTTCAAAATTGCACTTTTTGAGCACTAATCACACCCCCCAACCGAAACGTTGCTAGTCCCTTAGCAATGCAAAATAAGAATTGAGATGCATGTGGTGATTTTCAAAAAGGTTATTGTACTTATATACAAACTAACATTACTTTAAAGTGAACAATTGAAATCAACATTTGAAAACCTATATACAAGAATAAAATCCATAAGAGAACAATTTTTAGAACAACACTGTTTCCATGATTTTCAACTTGATTTGACCCAAGTCTAATGGTTCATTTTGTATCTAGATTGAGTCAATAAATGCAAAATTTGTTTCCCCCAACCTACTGACATGGCCTTAAACTGAACAATTAAGACAAGGGTTTGCTTACACTATTTCGCTTTCAACTATATTGTAGGATGCAATGCTTAAAAATCCGACTTCACCAAAGTCCATGTAACGGGGGTCCACCGATGACTCCCAACCAATCAAGGTTTAGGGCATCAAGCCAAAAGGATCAAAGACCACTAACTCTAAAGGCTTCACCCCGGACTTCAACTGACTTCGAAAATCAAGCACCTACAATCCGCTAAATTCTACCTATCCACCCATGTAACTCATCACAAAATCGACACTCAACCAATGAAGGCTTAGGGCATCGGGGTTTTCAGTTGCTTTTGCCATACACCCCTCGGACTGTGCTCGGGTTTCAAAGCAAAACTTCACGATTTTATTCTTTTTTTTCTTCTTTTCTTTTTCTTTTTCTTTTTCTTTTCCTTTTTGGAAGACAACATTGGTCTTCAATTGTTGGTAACTCAAACCTATCCTAGGTTGTCAACATGCCTAAGGCCGGTTTTGCAAAGTGGAAGGAGGCATACAAATTTACAACCTATTGAAACAATCTAAAGTGCAGTGTGTGACATAGCATAAAGGGGGAAATTTCCAAGTTGAGCATGCTGGAACAGTGACTGAACAAAATTTAGTTCAAGCATGGAATTTGTTCTAACATATAGGAGACAAATATGATGATTCAATTATCCAATTTAAAGCAATTCAATTGTCCAATTGTAGCAATTCAATTGTCCAGTTGAAAAGAAAAACCATTACACGGGGAAAAGGCACAAAACATAATATGCAAAAGTCTATGTATATAAACTGATAGCTTTTGAAATAGCCAAAATGTATAAAATACAATACAGTTAAACACAAGTATCACCGCCTACCATGGCTAATACAAAAAAATCTCTAATCAAAATCCAGAGCGCTAATAAAAGTCAAACCGGTACATAAACCAAAAAGAGTCCCAACCACCTCACCGCCGTGGTGGTGGTGGTGAAGCTACCGCAAATCGCCGCCAGATATCCAATGAGGCCGCATCAAGGGCAGGTTCCTCTCCTCGGGCGTGTCACGAGGGAAGACCTTAGACGGGTCATAACCGATGAAGCATGGAATGGCACCGTCCCAAAGTGGCCTCGCCGAGCCAATCTCCTGGCCATGGATGCACGCCGGGCCGCCCTCGAGTGGTCGCTTGCAGCAGACGCATCCATCACTCCGTACCATCTCTCCTCGAGCCGACATGTGTATACTCCGGTGACTGGTGTGCTGAATATGAAGGCCCGGGAGTATCTGTAGGGGCCGCACTGAAGAGCGGTGGAGGAGATGAGGAACGATCTCCGAAATATGAGGCTCGCACCAAAAGTGTGAGCAGTGGATCAGTTCCTCTGCATCCTCAAACTCCCTCACCCTGCACCTCCCTGGTCTCGCTGGCGACATGGAAATGGATCGGCATAGTCATAACCGTCCACCG
The DNA here is from genome assembly GCA_016808115.1 of Tetrastigma voinierianum. NCBI lineage: Eukaryota > Viridiplantae > Streptophyta > Magnoliopsida > Vitales > Vitaceae > Tetrastigma > Tetrastigma voinierianum. Next base: position 46,301 of record JAEQBH010008708.1, read on the forward strand.
CTACTACCCGTAGGCAACTGTCTCGCATTCTATCCCAGCTCCTGAACCCATCTCGCTCAAGAACACAGAAAGGAGCCTGAATAAGTAGTGGTATGCTCTCGCCGTGTGAGGTCCTCCGCACCTTCTCCTCAAACTGTAGCAGCAAAGTAATCACTAAATGATGTAATAACCGTAAATTACCCGAGATCCCGCACAATGCCCAAGATAGCTCCGCACATACGCCGTTGCAGGGACAACAGCGCAAACAGATGGTCGATTTAGGCAGCATATGAGGCGGTCATCCGATAAAGAACCGGGTCAGTCAGACATCCCCTCGCCGTCTAACCATCGTCAAGCGAGGGTGGGCCCAATTTGGTTAACCCTCGCATTGCGCCACAGATGCGCAACTAGCCGCGTAAATAACCGCCGATCGAGTACACCGGGCGTCATCTATCCTGAAATGGATCTCCAGGGGACCGTCTGCATCCCGAGATGTCATGGAGTGGTAGAACTGTCGGACCACTCCTGCAAGAGGAACCTGGCCGTGGAGTCATGACCGGGAGGAGCGAATACCTCTCGATCAAACAGAGACGCACCCGGGTATCCTGATCTGGGCCATCATCCAGAACGCCGTAATGACTCCCGCTGAAATGCATTGCCACGATATCTACATTCCCCTGAATGGGGTGTCCCACAAATATGGCCTCCGATCCGTAGAGGCCTGATAGTCGAGATGGTTGTGTCGCCACAAATGATGACCGGGTGATGCAGGCGATCGAGAAGATGATGACTGGCTCGGGGTCTCGGCATGGCCCGCTTGAAGGTCCGGGCCCTCCTAGCTCTCCCTTCCGAGGTAATCGGGATGGGGCCCGAGGTCCCATCCGCTGCCCCAGAACGCCCCCAATCCCGAGGCTCGCTGCACACGGGGACGTGATGGCTCAGGCCGGTGACCGGTGTCGCGACTGCCCGTGTGCTAAATCTCAACGGAAAGCCGAGCACGGACCCACCAGACGGACTCATATCTGAGATATAAAATAAACTGCTGAAAATGCGTAGACTCACTGAATATGTAGCCTGGGTCCCAGACTGATCCGAGCCTTTAAACACAACTCGAATCCCCGAAGGTCAGCCGACTTCTCTGATCACCCTCACGACCTGGGTGGCTCAGCTGATCGAAATCAAAATGGGCCCTGAATAGATAAATCAGGGCTCAATAGAGTACCAAGGATCAAGGGTGGTACCTGCATCGAACTGTGGTTACTACAGTGACTACTGTGCCTGGGCCAGGCGGCGAAGGCTCGGCACCGCTGTAAGTCAACGGGAGCTCTACATCGCCGCCCCGATGATGCGAAATGACCTGGGTCACAAGAAGTGATGAAGGCTAGGGATGGCTCACCAGGTTTAAGCACCGCCATCAAGTAGTCGAACGTGCACCCGCCAAGAATGGGAGCTCAGGCATCGCCGAGGGGGAGAATATGAAGTGTTTTTGTGCCAACCCCCTCCCTTATTTTTATAAGCTGAACAGTAGCCTAAGGGTTCGCACCATTTTTCGCTAAGTTAATAATTTGGCCATTTTGGCCTCCCTGCAATACATCAAAATTTTAAAATTAATTACTAATATTAAATAATAATATAATTAAAAATTATTTTTAGCAAATTACTATAATACTATAATTAATATTTAAAACATACTATTTTCATATACAAACTAAATTATAAAGAAAGGAAAATTGTTAAGTTAAAATTCTTGAAAATTAAAAGACTAATGCACTAACTATTAATATAAGACAAAAATTAAAATTTGTGAACCGTAATCCGGTTTTTGAAAACACCGAACCGCCTAAGTTCAGAATACTATTATGGGGTCAAGGAGGATGATCTCCTCAACCCATGCAAAGGTCGCTCTGCTCCATGATGTTAGGTGGGCCATAAGTTGGACTGCTTCCTCGAATGGTTAGGATTTGAGCAATTGTTTGCAATCGGGGTGTTGTTGGCAAGACCACCTCTTCATCACCAAGGCCGATCACTCGTGATTTTGGCACCAAGAGCCCGCACACCGGATCAACCTAAACAACCTCATCAGCTATAGGATTTTCGTGTTCTAACAATTTGGGTTGTCATTCAAATTGAAATGTTCAATTCCAATATCATGTCACCAAATGTCAATTGCATGATTCCATTCCTAGCAATTAATTTTCATTGGCAAAGGGCCAAAAATGGTCTCCTAAAATGATTGGCACATGATTCGTTCATTGGGACCGGGTGCAAAGGTTCAGGGGACTATTAAAATTCACCGGATAGCAAGGTCAATTTTACAAGGATCCTCAACTATCCTCGGGATCTTTACCGGACGATCGGCCAATGAGAGTGTGATTGTAGTAGGTTCAAGCTCACCTAAACCTAGTCGCTTGTATATCGAATGAGGCATGATTCACACTGCCCTAAATCTAGTAATGCTCTTTTCTTCAGTAATTCTCAAATATTAACTGGTATTTGCGGGAGAAACTGGTGATCCTTGTATTATATCAAAGGTACTTGCTTTGGATTAGTGGCACTTATGAGAAAGGCCTTCTTTTCCCTCAATGCCTAATCCTCTCTTTATGGCATAGATCCTTTTTAAAATTTTGCATAAGCAGTACTTGTTGATTAGGATCACAAAGGTATGTTAACCTTTACTGTTTTAAGATTCTCAAGCATACCTGTTGAGCCGAGTTTCCCTTTTTCTTTCCTCTCAATGCTTGTGGAAAAGGAGGTGGTATACGATATTTCATCGTGTCATCCTTCAGAGAATATGCTCGTGTTGCATTTTTTCTCCCCGCCTCGGATTCTTTCACTGTGTTTACTTCTGTGAGGCTGATCAACCCCTTTCCACTTCTCAAGTGATTGGTGGGACTTAACCTCATCCATTCCCGAATCTCTACCTCATGGATCCCCTTAGGATTTGAAGTGCTCGGGATGGGAACCTCCCTCTTTCTTGTCCCTCTAGCAGCTTGTTAATGTTTGTAATTGAATACTGGAGGTCATCAAATTTTATTCAAGAGCCGACAAGATTACCCCTTCAGTCAATTGCACATTGGTTCCATTTTGGTCATTAACAAATTGCTCTACCACCTTACTCTCAAATTGAGTACACTTGTTCCCATCGAGAAGAGGATGGTGGTTGCTAGATCGCGAGGGGGAACCAAACTGAGGCTCGCTCCTCGGTGGTACATGCTGTGTGGGTTTGGTCTCCATGCAAGGTTAGATGACTCCTCCAATTGGGATTGTAAGTATTCCCATATGGAGCATTTGGTTGTTTCTGGGCTTGAATCAATTCTACGTTGTGTGCACATTCTGACATCAAATCCTTCATCAGCAGGGTCATGTAACAAGGTTCTATCGTCAGTTACTGGGATTGGAAATTTGTGCAGTGGATTAGGTTGTGCAAAGGTCGCTCGGCCTCACGCCCGCACTTCATGGAGTCGTTTGCCTTCTAACTCTACCTTTCTAGCTAGAGTTGATAACCTAGCCCTCATTTCCATCTCATCATTCAGTGCATACATACCACCTCTTTGATTCACTGGTGGTTTCATCCTATCCGTTTCTCTAGGGTTAAGCTCATCCCATCCCTTAGAAGTTTCAGCCACGTAATTTAAAAATCCTATGGCTTCATCAGGATGTTTTGCTTAAAAGTCTCCCCACACATGGTTTCTAACAAATTGTCTCATGGCAGGAGACATACCACCATAGAAGTGGGTCTAATTAACATCCATGTGTCAAAGCCATGGTGTGACATGCACCGATGGTCTCTTAAAAAACCCTCCCAACATTGGTAGAACTTCTCACCTTCATGAGCTGCAAAGGTATAAATTCTTGTCTTTCAAATTGCTCGTCTTACGAGCACTAAAACTTCTTCAGAACTCCGCTCGCAGCCTCTCACCCCAATTCTCTACGGCTCTAGCGCCCAACGAAATGAGCCATATCTCTGCCTGGCCCTTGTAGTCAATGAAATGCCTTTAGCTTCAGCAAATCCATGTCCATCATACCTTCGCTAGTGAAACCTCCTCAAAATCCCTAAGATGTGTGTATGGATTTTCATTTTCATACCATGGTATGTGGGAAGTAGGGGTATTTCAACATGGCCTCACCGCTACATCATCGCAGGAGGAATGATGTGATGGGGCACTAACTCTTAGAGGGTGGATGATCCTCACGGCTCTATATGTATTCGATTCATGTGGCCCCCGGTTGGCTCATGTTCCCCGTATGGGATCCATGGTATCGGGCCAGGCACCAACCTCACTAGCGTCGTCAGGTAATTAATCCTATTCACTTACCTCAAGTGTTTTTCCTTATCCCACCGTCAGATGTACGCTATTACAAAATCAGAGACAACAATTAGAACCAACAAAGAGTGCTAAAAGAAAAATTAAAACTAATCTAACAAAAAATAAATAAAATGACTGAATGAAAAACTGAAGCTGAATCGCAAGCATCGCTGGCGCTAGAAACCGGCGCTTCTCGTGAATCGATATGCAAAAGAGGTAAAGTTACTCACTTGTGATGTGGATCACAAGTACTGTCAACTTACCATCTGTATCAGGCACCATCCGCAACGGCGCCATTTGATTCGTGCCACAAAGAAATGAAGCAAAATCAACAATATTTATATACCTAAGTTTCCTTACAATCGCCGTAGTCAAGCTACCGCGATAGTGGCCCAGTAGCTCAACACGGGATGGGTTTTCATAAAATGGCTCAGACAGTAAGTCATGAAGGTAAGGCTTTCTATTTGACTTTAAATTCATTCAAAACAAGGGAATGGCTTGAAAACAGAAATTGTAAAACTGGAAGTTAAAACTGAAATCAAATACTGGAATGGTAAAACTGAAATTTAAATACTGGAAATGGTAAAAACTGAAATTTAAAGTGAAGAAATTCACTTTGAAGAATTAGGTCACTAACTTGGCAAGCTAGGGCAAACACATGTCCTCAGGTTTTATCCTCCTATGTGAGTCAACACAGGATGTAGTTATGGCCCCTTTGCTTAAAACCCCAACATTCTTTTATCATTTTGAGGCTCGTAAAGATCTAAAGAATCACAAAGGCATCTCTCACCCGAGCACCGAACCCTAAAGCATGGAGAGGCTGACCTAGGCTAGTAAAGACCATCTAGAAAGAATCACAAGGCATCTCTCACCCGAGCACCGAACCTCAAAGCATGGAGAGTATTCGCCAAAACAATAAAAGTCAATGTTATTTAACCCTAATTTGAAGAACCCTAACATGTAAATGCTACCTCAGAGGCAAGTAAGGACCATCTAAAGAGCCACAGTACCTCTGTCACTAAGCACTGGATCTAAAGCATGGAGAGTATTGGCCAAGACAATAACATCCCATGTTATAACCGTTTCTCAAGATAAGGGCCATAATTACACTACCCGGTAGCTTTTAGTACATGAGGACAACATGCTTAACCCCGCGGTTAAGCTAGCTTCCTTCCTCTTCAGCAAGCTGAAGGAGGCTTAGCTACATCTCTCGGTTGTCATCCTCAAGAGGTGTGTTTGGCAGCCTAGAAAGTGAAAGAAAGAAGAGAGAAAGAAGAGAGAAGAGAGAAAATAAAAGCAAAACTTAAAAAAATAAAACAATTTTATTTACAAAAAGCAAGAATGAAAATCTTGCAAATCACCAAAACTTGTCTCTTCCTCCCTTCCACCTCTCTCTTCTTATTACAAAACATGAGGTATTTACAGACTCCTCAAGGTATGAAAATACCAAAAACCCTAATAACTAAGCTTGCTATAGGATAGAGAGTAATTCACCAAGCTCGGGCGGTTGCACACTACAAAGCAATGACGAGGCATGCATTTTCGCATATGAGAGAATTTCACTAATTAGCGAATTTGGCAAGGGTTAGCGAATTTGGCAAATGGTCTAGCCGACTTAAGGCGGCCTGAGGCTAAATCAAGCTGTAGCGACTCAGTAAGGTCACACTACATAGAGAAATTTCGCTAAGCTAATAAATCTGTTGAAGAGAAGCTTAATTTCAGAATGCACGTTGCAATGTGGCTAGCGACTCGCAGAATGGTTGCTATGATTGCGAACCGGCTTGCTAATCGCTTTCTGCGAAATTCGCAAAGGTTGCTAATCGGGTTGCCAACAGTGTCACAAATTGCCTGCTTTATTGCTCGCATTCCTCTCTGGGCCATGTCTTCAATCGCATCTCATTTCTTCCACTTTTCCTTTGTTTTCCATTGATTTTTGGGCTTGTTGATGGTCGAGACTAAACTTCCAACCTCATGATCGATCATTTGCATTAAGGTTGAAGTTCAAATGTGTATAAAAGTCTAAGCAAACAAACTTAAAAATTATTCTCACTTGGCATAAGTGTTACTAAGGTAACATGAACACTTCAATTGGGATATATGACATGATTAATGATAAAAAAGCACTCAAAACCTATCTAATATAGGGTTCAAAATTGCACTTTTTGAGCACTAATCATCCGCCTATGCACCAAGGCCCCTCCCACAACCCTTTCACCGACCCCAATTCTTCCTGCACGCCTCCGCTTGTCTTCCACAAAGTCTGTGTACCCGTGAATGCCCCACCGGTGCCATCTCCGTATTTTTAAAAAATACATCGTGAACCGAGAAGTGACCAGCTTCAACCTCCATCACCTCCCAATTTTCTTTATCCCAAAACACAAGAATATCCCCCGTAGCCTCTCCCGCTCCACAACCTCCACTCACAAAATGAATCTTCCCACCCCAAACTTCTAAACATGCCTCGTACATCTCTTGAAACTTAGTTTCTTGCAAGCACACCAACCACCGTGGACTCAATAAAAATGCATGGCGATATTCCTTTGTCCAATTGTTCACTTCGACTGCCTACATGAAAAGAGCTTTAACTTCATTTTAACTTCAACAAAAAATTCCCCCTATCTCTTCCCCCTCTGTTTTGGCCCTTCCCGCTATAGTTTATAGTGCATTCCAACTTCCTTAATTCCCTCTCGCTTCTTGACTCTGAAGGATTTCCCTTTCTTTTATTACCAGGCTGCTGGGACACCATTTTACGAAACAACTCCAGAATCTCCGCATCAAAACCCACCGTAGGGATCCCTAGAAACTCGCTGAATTTAATCAGCAAATTGCCCTCCCACTATCATAACTCCAACACTCCGTACGTGTCTTGGGACCCTCCTCCTCCCCATCCCCACAACCCGGCCCCTATAATATCGGTCCGCAAAGTCCTCGGGCCTTCTCTCCCCATTCCCATACCTGGGCCAGTCGACACAACTCAACTAGCTTCTAAACCTAACTCCTCATCCTCAAGGCAACTCCCAGCCGACTACCAAAAGAAGCAAAGGTGTCAAAACAGAGCAAAGAGAAGAAAAACTACTGGATGGAGGCTCCATTTCAGACTCGAGTCGCTAGTTGCCTCTTCAAATCCTCAACACTTCTTCAGAACTCCTGGCCCCGCTCCACCATATCCAGAGTTTCAATCGCCTTCGGATATCATTTTCAGCGGACCCTTCGGCTCCTGTGGTAAAAATGGGCGTTCGTAAGACATCTCCCACACTCGCTTTCACCCCGCACTCGAAATTATATAAATACCCTTCACTGCATCTCTCTTCTCGTGTTCAACCGCACGGAGCCCCACGTCGCATATCCAAGCAGGATCATCCGTGAACGGTCCGAGGGTGAAGAGCTCTTCACGCCCGGGGGCCTAGAACTCCCCCCATCTTCACTCTTCGCTTCCTTCGTATCACATTGTATCTTTTCCTCGCCTGCTGAAATAAACTGGTGCCCCACTTTGTCTTCCCTCTCCTGGTCCCTTGTTTTGTTTCTCGGGGCTGAGCATTTTACATTTTCAGATCTGCTTTAAATTAATGAAAGCAGCTCCACTCGACCAAGACAAAGCCTTATTGTGTACCCTAAGTCGTCGTCCCTTTCTAGCCCTCGTTGAGGTTTAATCCTCCTTCCTCGTCTCGCTTAGCCCATACATGAGACCTGCAGCCATTTCCTCAATCCGGGCCACACAAGGCCACAAAGGTCGCCTACTGGACTGTACCCTCTCACCACACCTTTTGTTCCTCCTTTCTCTATCCCACCAAGCCCCGAACCCAAGGTCTACACATCATACGCCCACCCATCCCCCAATCAACCCCATCCAGACTGCTCCGCCGCCGCCCTCGTGGCCGCTCGCCTGCCTCTCTCGCTGCAGGGGTGCACACAACACAAACAAACAGCATGTACCAAAATCATAAAGCATCATATTAAAGGCGCAAGACACAAAGTGCCACTTGAGCTGAAGGCACACTACCTATGCGGTGGTTATGAAGTGAAATGACCTAAATGCACAACAATTTTATAAAAATATGATTATATTAATTTAAAAAATTAAAGATTCCTAATATTTAAAGAAAATTAATGAAAAAAGTAAAGGAAAAGCTTCAATATATAATTAGAAATTTCCAAGAATAAAAGTGTTTGGTGCAATATAGTCTATAAGGCACGCCTTCAAGAAGACACACATGTGTCGAATGTGAGGGGAGTGGTCGTGCCTTGAGCCTAGGCCACCTTTAAACCAAGTAAAGCATACAAAAAGTGTTTCAAAAATAACAAAAACTAGATATTAGAGAAATCACCCCAATCTAATCATTGCCTCAGAGATAATGAACCTTGAATCCCTTGATCGAATGATCTCATATGTCCATCATCTTTTTAAACAATCTCCACATCACGACACTGATTGACAAAAAGCCAGCTGCACGCCTTGTATTTATTTCCTCGGTTGAAACCAAGAAGTCAGAGGATACCTTTCAATATTAAAAGAAACTATACAAAATAATAATTGGTGCAATGACCTCGTATAACAAAACAACCAAATCATGTAATATAAGAGCATTTAATTTGGAAAGAAATAATGAAACTATGGGAGGTAAATAACATGTGATCAGCATGCTAACCAACACCAAATAACTTTTCTAAAATATAGAATTTCAATTTAGTACCTTTACACTTCCCTTTAAAAACATAAATTAGAATTAAAATGTAAAACCAAGACATATGGGTTTCTCCAGTCTACCACCACTCTCATCTATAAAAAAAAAAGGCTTCAAAAAAATTAATAAATAAAACCTTAAGTATATTGTTCTCATAAAGCCTATTATTTGCTCACAACTCACTCTGCCTCTCCTGTTCTTCCTTATTCAAGACTTCTAGAAATACTAAGATAAAAATATATCAATTCTAGTGTAACAATTGTCAAGAATTCTATATTTTATATTTGGAGAAAATATCATGTGGATCTATAAGCTCAGTACTCATTTTGGATAGCACCTTATCATATTCTCCTATGAATCAAAATATAACACATAAAACCTAGCAGAGGCACTCAGGTCAAATGGTTGTTTCAGTTGACAGCATTTTTATTATCCTCTAACAGCACAACATAAACTTATTCAGTGCGTAGCGTAAAACACAAAAGTATATTACCAGAAGGTATTCAAATCAGACTGTCATTCTCATGCCACATAATGCACTCATTGAATGATTTTTTACGCTCTTCCTATAAAATCTACATCCCTTTATCCACAGAGTCATCAAAGAAACTTAAAGGATAAGGCATAATTGTACTACTAAAAACTGAACAAGTCATCCAAAAAGTGTCCTATAAGTTTCTCAAGTTTGTATGTTCAAGGTTGCAAAGATGTTTAACTAAATAACAAGATTAATTGTTTCAGTTGTTTTACCAAAACAAAGCAGATAGCACCTTAAAAATATAGCATAGCATGCATTTCCAAGGACTACAACACATGAATGTGCATAAAAACTACTTTTCGATATGAGAAACGCATAAATTCAATTACAGGTGATATGTGGTATCCTTCAAAGAAAGAGATAAAACACAAAGGGAGAGAGAGTAAACTAAAACTCAACAAGAAAGAGAATGGCTACTAGATTTCTTTTTAATCACCAGATCCAGTTGTTTCTGAAGAAGTTCTAGAAATATAGCTCAACATGCTCCCATAATATATGTGGTTCAACAATCAGAATAACATGCACAATCCTAAAACAAACTTTGTGGTCCACAAAATAAGCCATAAAATGATGATGCTGATTGAATATCAGAACACTCTCAGTGTAAATGTTTTTCCATCTGATCCATGTCCTTAAGCCGCCAAATCAATCCACGTAAACATACTTACCCCTGTATAATTTGGAGAATCTTTCTCGACCAACCACTTATAGCTCCTACTGGCTCAGCCATGGAAGGCAAAAAAGCATGCTAGCAATTAATTCAGATTGATCATGAAACGACCCTTCCTACATGAGATAGTAATGAAGACAAAATATTAAGGATCAAAGCTTCCACTATTTAAGAGGAATTTACAAGAAAAACATGGCCAGAGTGACGCATAAAGTGAAGAAAAAAATTTAACAACAGAAAGAAACGAGAAGCCATGAATAAGAAAACAATCTCAAAGAAATGAGCTTGCATACGTCTGTCCATTATATCTAGGAAGGTCAAGGTCAAGTAAGAATCGGTTTTTCTTAAGACTACAACTAGGATAGTGGAGCTTTAATTACTCAATAATCCCATTTTCATTATTTCATATTTAGTGGATTTTTTTTAATATTTGACCTTTTATTTTTTTGCATCGATTAAAGGTTAAGGCAATATGTGAGATAATTTTTTATGTATAATTGTTGTTCTTGTGTGATTTGAGTTTATTATTTTGTGGACTAAAAAGGATAGTAAATCCCAGAAATAAAAAAATGATGGCTGATTTATTTTAATTTAATTTAATTAATCTAAGATAAACCAAAGTATTAGTTTAGATATTTTATTTACACTTAAAATTGTAATTTTCTTATTCACCATCACCACCCACATGCCCCCTTCGTCCTTAGTTAACCCTTTCAGGTTTCGCTGCATGGAATCGATTGTTTGCTCTAGGCCAATTTGTTACTTGACCCAAAAATGTCGGACATCTGTGAATTTGCTGGGAGCTTCTGATACTCTAGTTTCAAGTATCCACATGTGTTTGGTTGAAACTTCCTATTATTTGTGTGTGTCGTGTGACTGTGTGAGAGGGGGGGGCAGGTTATCACGATATCCTACTACTTCATTAATTGAGAAATCTTTGCAAGGGAAAAACAATGCAATCTTATGCTAAAACAGCTCCTACTAATGCTTGATTTATAAAATATAGAAATAATCAATTCAAGACTTTACAATTTCCTGCGATCGAGAAAAAATTACCATTTCACCACAAGCGATTCAATGTTGAACAACAGGCTGAGCAAGCTTCATAGATTCTTAAGAGTGCAATTAATGCATAGAAAAACACATAATCAGGAGGAACAACAGAAAATATAATTGAGTCTTCCTAAAGAACTTAAATTTAGAGAAGTACAGACTCTTCCAAAATTTTGTAAAGCAAGCACAGACACAACCCCTACGAGCTGCAGCCTCCAAGATACCTGTTTGCAAAATCACTTCAGAGCTTCCTTAGATTGATCTTCTATCCAAGCCCTGACCCATAGTGAACACCACAAAAGTAAAGGAAATTTAAGAAGCAATTTTCTGAAAGTGAAGAAATGACTACAAAGAAATTATATCAAGCCATGTTGGGAAATCATCTTAAATTGTTTTAAGATCACAAATACATGTAATGTTCTCTCCTCTTTGTTCTTTTATTTATTTGTTTGCCAACTTACTCAAAATGTGAAAGTTTGCAGATTTACTCGAGAATCAGCTTTAGGGTATGTAACCTGAGCAACATCTTCCCGAAGGAAGAACTTACTCTCAAATAGGACAAAGGCCCGTTGGCATATGCGAGACGAGATCCTCTCAAAATAATGTACCGATGCACTTTATTTTATTTCCATCTTTTCATCGTTAGTTTCACTTAGGAACACCTGTCAAACAAATACATCAACATAATAATTAAAGGCTACAATGCAGGATGGCCAAAAAAACACGGCATCATGAGCATGCAATGAGCTCCTTGGATTTGATGAGAAAACTCAATACAGTATAACAATTACATGTATTTGATGCAGTCAGCCTAAACATGGATGTAATATGAAATTCTAATAGGTAAACGAGTAATGTGAAGATGGAAACTCTAAACATCATAAAAAATAACAAAAAAAAAAAACCAATAAGATAATATCTGACAAAACTGAATAATATTGTTACTCTGAGTAAAACTTTTGAGAGATACTCCCCACATGCATGGTCATTTCCTACGGAGTTTCCAGTCAAGCAACTAAAATATCATAGAATTTAAGATGCAAGATAGCAAATTTTCAATCCTATCCACCTCACAATAATGATCTCGGATGCTAAGCTCCTTTTTATACGATAATCTTCAAATGATGATTTTTGATAAGCAATGAAATTATAAATAAGCGTAAAAATAAGGGAGTGCAACCAATCTAAACAAGATATACACAAGGGAATGAGTGCGATAATGCATGCTTTTTGTTCCAAATCTTGGCATGAAATAATAGGAATGTTCAACAATGCATGCTTTTTGTTCCAAATCATGTATTTTTCGAAAACCTTTTGGCTTATGTCCTAAAATTGATCATTTAGAATGGTTAAAAATATTATTACTACATTTTAAGAAAAGGAATGCTGTATTAACTGACAGAGTGCAAGAATGAACGTCTTCTTCATTACTAGTCAAAGAAATCAAATATCTTTAGTATCAAATAGAGCGAAGTAGCATTAATAGATATAAACTATATTAGCATACATGTGTGCATAATGAATAAAGCTTGTATATGGAAGAATCACTTGTGAAAGAGATTCACCTATTTTGTCACATAAAAGAGATAGATGGGAATCGGACCAAGAAAATAATGATGTATACAATATGTTGTGTATTTAATATATAATATCACGAGAACATACTTAATATAAGAGTATTATTAATAGATTGTTGGGGTCATTAATATCTTTCGACTCCAGTGTTCCAAGGGGAGACCCATAAAATTTAAGGCTAGGGCATGGGATTATGACATTTTTATATGTGGTGGGTGTAACAAAACCATTAACCCAAGGCAAAACAGAAGCTTTGAAAAAGGCAACTTGATCTGTTTCTAACTAATAATGATAATGGATTTTTTTTATTTGTTTATCCCAAACTCACCTCTTCTATTCCATTCTCTAGAGGCCAAGCTTGAGGATTTGTTGGCCATGCCCTTGTTGGCCATCGCCATGAAAGCTTTGCTGCTCGTAACAGTTAGTGTGGTCACAGATCGAGATCAAGAGGTCCTTAGGCTGTTGAGCACTCCGCTCAAAACTCGAGTCGAATCGGCAGAGTCAGATCTCGCCTCGAAGGTGACCGCATCGAGTCCGATACCGACACGATGCACATGCAAACCCAGAGAAAATCGCCAAAATCGCCAACCGGTCGTGATTCAGCAGAGATCCCAAGTCACCTTGGCCAACTAGGTATTCTCGCAGAGGGAAAACCGATTCCTCGGGATTCTTAATCTGCTTACCCAACACAACAAAAAATCCTAAATTTATTAAATATTTTTCTTTAAATAACTAAAATCAAAAACTTTCAGAAGATACCCTCTCCCAAAATCACTAAAAATCAAAACTTTTGGAACTTTTTGAACCATGGAGGAGCCGTCGAGGCGTCGTGCGCCCCCGACCGCTCGGGGGACCATGAAATAGATGAGGTAGCTTTGCAACGGCGACGATGACGACTGTCTTTCCGTCCCCCTCTCGTAGTGAAGACCTGCACAGCTGATGATTAAAGGTTGGAAAGACGAAACGAAGGGGCAGGGAGGACTATGTGGTGGGAGAGGTGAGAAAGATGGGGGGAATTTTTGAGATATTTTTTAACTTCCAACGAAATGAGGGAAAGTGGGTTATTTATTATTTTCTCAATTGAGGTTTTATGTTGAATTCTAATATTGATTTTGTTTTTTGAAACAAATATCATTATTTTTATAATTCCGGATATGATATTAAACGATTAGTTTAGTTATAACATTTTCACAATACCAAGTAAAATTATAATAATAAATTATTAAATTAATTTGAAAGATGAATTTGAAGATAAGGACTTAATTACTTTTAAATATCTAACTTACCATAAACTTATAATTGGTAATATGGAATGGATATAAGTAAAAACATTTTGATGGGTCGGTTTGGATTAAGATATCATTTATAATTAAACTCTTTATTCTTTTGATGTGAATTATTTATAAATATCTTCTTTGGGTTCACACTCATGTTCTTAATTTCCCAGTGTAAATATTAACAAAAATTGGTTGAAACTTTAGCATGAAAGATAATTCATAAGCATAATCCTTTTTTTTTTTTTTTGTCATACCATGAGGTATCCTAAGCGGGTCCATGCACACACGAAAGGCACATTTAAGTCATGCCACACCCAAACTTATTATCATTCGAGCCGGGATGGACCACAAGGACGGTAAAATTATATCACATAACACAACTATATTCCAAAAACTCGAATTAAAGACCTCTAGTTAAGCTATGAAATGTCTCAACCATCTTACCTACATATTCGATAGTAAATTCAATAATTCATAAACACACATTCAAACACTCGGGATATTGAGAAAGAAAAATCAAAACATTTGTATTGTTTCTTAATTTTTCACTTGTTTTTTTTTTTTCCTTTTATTGCTACTAATAATAAAATTCACTCATTAATACTTTATTTTTTAACATATTAAATTCGTGATCAATATGTTTCTCTTATCTACTATTCCCATCGATCGATTTTGTAAATTCCACAGCTTCTTAAGGAGTTAATCATGCCAACATTGCTGAGTCGATCCAAACATGAAGAATTCGGCGTCAACTCCAACATCATAGATCAGAGACTAAGAAGAAAGAAGAGCGTAAAATAAAGAAATAGCAGGATGCAGATGCGCCGGAAGCAGTGGAGCAATGGAAACAAGAGCGCAGTGAAGAATGGAATGAATGCCAGATTCGCTATGTCGAATTTTTGCTATCATAGCGAATATCGGAGGCATAGCCAAAATTTCACCGCTATGCACAATATTTCGGCCATGATAGCTAAATTAAGTATCATAGCGAATTTTCGCTATGATAGCTAAAATCACCGTGCATGCTTAAAATTTCTCGCTCTGTTGCGGTTAAAACGACTCCGCTTTTGGTTTTTCTCCTTTCTACCCTTGTAATAGCTCTCTTTGTTTTGGTTTGTTTTTTAATTTCCCTTGCTCGCACACTATATAAGCTTAGAGTCATGCCTAGAACATCAACTGCATCACAATAAATTTTGGGGGGAAGCTGCCTCCCGTTTCCTCGCTTCATTTTCTTTCCTTTCTTTCCATTTTCTACCGCCAAACACTCTATGAGGATGACAACTCGAGGATGTTTGGCTAGGACCTCTTCCTCCTCTTGAAGAGGAGGTTGCCGCTAGGATTTAAGGTAACCACGTTCCCCGCTTAACGCACGGCTTATAGGTTGTTTACGTTCATGCTTCTCACTAGGTTAAAATCTCTTAAGCATGCTCTCTTTAATGTGTACTGCAAGTTGGGTTCAATGGATACTTCACTCAGATCCATTGAGGCTCGGGCCGGTTGTCTCCCCGTTAGTTATCGTGGAGCAGGGTTTTGATGTGTTTTCACTCGCAGAACATTTATACCCATTTAAATGCTATGTTTCAAAAGGGAAAATCATAGGGTTTAGTTTTTAAAGCTAAATGAAGATCCGGTTCGGGAAATAACTATATGTCATCCTCCCCAACGCGAGGAAAAAATACTCGAGGACATGTTGGTTACCTTAAAACCCTAAACCAGTGGCCCGACACTTCAAGGGGTTCTATTTTACATTTTTTTTCTTATTTTAGTTTCAGTCAGTGAACAACCAATCTCCTTGCTTTTGCACCTCCAAACCTTAAAATCCAAATTTAATTCACCATTTTCGACTTCACTTAAATCATCTGAAATTAAGAAAACCCATCCCCGTGTTCGACCCTAGATTCACTATACCGCAGTAGCTTGACTACGGCAAAGAGGGAGGAATATAGGATAAATTTTGTTGATTTTATCACCCACTGGCACGAATCAGGTAAAATATGTCGAGAGAAATGGAAGACAGGGCTTATTCAACCACGTATCACCAGTTTAGGAATGACAAATCAACCATTGATGTGAAAAATTTAGAGATTACAAGGTTATATGGATGGAAAAGAGAGACACCTTATTCAGCCATCTATTGATCATTTGACTGGTGTATGAGGTGAATATTTCCAACATAACCAAGTGTGAAGGTTAGATGTGAATATACAACGACGGCTTGATGCATTCCAGGACACTGAAACTTCTATAAGAGGTTTTGCAAGTATTCAAGAGGTGTCCTTTGAACTCAAGGTAGGGGATGGTATCAAGTGCTTCCAGTATTTGATCGTAAGGAGTACAGAGAGGTTGATGGACAAAATGGAGGACAAACAACTGCATGTCAAGCTTCATGAATGATCCGAGGAGAAGCAGATAAAATACCGACGGCCGCACCGGGGCCAGTTGAGATTTGTGCAGCATCATGGATTTATGGGGTAGTTCAAAGCTTAGCTTGTGATTGATTGTTCCTTTAAGAGTATAATCGCACCGGGCCGAGAAAATGGTTTGCGCTTTCGAGATCTTTTCTACTAGTTCGACATTGCCTCAGATTCTCATAAAGAAAGAACAGAGAAGTATATTGGGGATGTTAGATTAACAACCTAGCACCAAAGTTTTATTATATGCTGCAAGAAACCTAGCCCTACCATGGTTATGGACTGTTCTTCATAAAAAGGGCTGGAATGAGGTAGATTAGGCTACAATAACCAAATATCGTGAGCTACCACTTCGAGCATAGGAATCAGATTTTTCTTTCCTTTTCATCAATTAAATGATTGTCTATGTTGCAAAGTGATTTAGAGTGGAGTCTAATAGAGTTAATGAGGTGAAATATATCAAGAATGAAGTTTGGACTTTGGCATGTGATTCTTCCATGAATATCATCGGATTCATTAAACAAGTTATAATGTCAGGGTTAAAACAAATTGCTTACTTGAACCGAGGTGGTCTCTCAAGAATCGGGGAGAAATAAAGGGAGGTGTTGGCCCTCCGAGGCATGAGACTCATGCAACAAAGGGTTAAAGGGACATAGAGGTCCTAGGTTTGATATCCGTGATCTGAAAAAATGGAAAGGAAAAATATAATCCTGTCAAGGGAGGAAAAAAAGGGGAAGGTGCTGGTCCTGCTGGAGGATTATTAACAAATCATTTCACTGATGGATAGAACGCTAGTGTTAAAGGTGGAGTGATAGATGGAAACGCCTGTACACCCTTTTGAAGTAATTGCCAAAGTGGGTATTTCACTTTTCAAGTAATATCCAAAACATCAATAAATCTGTAAAAGAGAGGGTTCCATTTCATTATGATCTTTTACTTCATTCAAACAAAGAATTCATGAGAATGTTTCCATAAAGACATTTTTCAGGGGTTGATCCAAGCCATAAAATTTTTTTGTGTTGCTTCCAAAATCACCAAAATAAATATGTCAGCTGTAAGCTATATTTTCTATTTCCCTTCCTTCATCATCCTCTCGCACTTTTAGTCCCGCATCCCGAATTGTCTCAAGAAGCACCCAACTAATAGGCTAAGGTCTCAATGATAAAAGACCTTAACCTCTCGTACAGAATGAATTGATAAGTTAACTGCCTACCACTTTTTGTGTTCCTGTTGCACAAACATCAATTGGACTATAGGGGAGATGTGTTTCCTATATTTATTTGCACTCCGCAATGGTTATTATTCAGCTTAGCATCGACTCGTTTCGCATGCAAGCAGTGTGATCACCGAAGGCTTTTCAATGTGTGGTGGTGACTTTGTCAAAGTCTATAGCGATCCAAGCCAGTAAGAGATATTGGTGGTTTCTTTTCTTTCTTTCTTGTTTTCAGATATTTACCTATGGATATTTGAATAAATAAGAGTAAAGGGATTTCCAAACCTTGAAAGCTAGTGATAGCATATAATGTGATTGACTTAGGAGAATCTTTACCTGATTTTATCCTATGCATAGTTACCTTCCTGAGAGTCATAGTTGCTTTTAGTAGACAACCATTGCATAGATATTAATGGTACCTAGGAGAGGAGGATAATCGATTTAATTATATGGTTTTCTATGTATTCTCCTTCAATGCCGGGGACTTGGGAATCCAAAATGTGCTTGATCTTCATAGAGTTCCACTAGGAAAGGGGCTTTGGATGTTTGAGAACAAACATAGATTTTGGAGGAAATGCGAGGAAAATGCTAAAGGTGGGGATCACTCTTATCAAAAGTACTACATTGACTTTACCAGTATACTTTGTCTTTTTCGTTTGCCTAAAAACGGAGGTAAGATTGCCATGAATAAATTAAAAATTTTCTTTGGGAAGGAGGCAATCTAGAGAAAAAACCTCATCTAGTGAAGTGGTCGATAGTTTGTTCAGACAAAAAAATTGGAGGCTTGGGTGTTAAGCGCCTCTCTCTATTTTAAGCAAATACATTTATAAATTAGTTTGTGATTGTAAATAGAGAGGACTCCCTTTGAATGTCATTTATTGGAAGTTTGAGAGGAAAGAGAATTAGTTAGTGCTTATGGTACTAGTGTTGGAAGGACATTAGGAAGAGGAATGGGGATACAATCTGCGCTCTTGTTGTCTTCCCTCTTTTTGAGAATGGAAGGAGACCGGCTTTTAGAAGGATGCTTGGAGTGGGGAAAGAGGCCTTTTCGATTTCATATCCTCCTTGTTTGCTTTGGCAACTAATAAAGAGGCTCTATGGCATATGTTTGGGAATCTGAGAGGGGAGGGTTGGACTCCTTGCTTTGTTGACCTTTCAATGATTGGGCGATGGAGGAGATTCAAAATTGCCAGCCTTAAGTCAAAGGAATTCTTCCAAGCCCGAGATGATTTGGTGCCCAGAAGATGACACACCCACCCCTTCCCGGTGGCGGCGCGCCACTCCACGAAATCCAGTTCGTTACCTCCTATGACTAAACTCTGTGAAGCGAAGCCGTGTTGCTTGCTAAAACCTGTATAATTTTTTTTTCTTTTCCAAACTTGTGATTTTATAAAATTTTGGCAGCCTCTTGTACATATAGGACATGTCCCAAATCTGTATACATCCAATTTACACTATATCCAAATATTGACATACCAACATTTCTCACAAAACTACTCTATGTACCTTTATATGCTCCATTATACAAGTTCAAGTATTTCCTTACACAATATTCTTAATTACGCCTTTGATATAAATGTCAGAGAATCTGTCTGCTCCAGTGAGATGCCAGTGCAAATAGTTTTAAAGCCACAAAATAATAGGCTAAACGAGCTGGTGAGTGTATGTTTTATAAAATGTTTTTCTTTTAGAAAGCATCTCAAAGCGTAAAACTTTCGCACCAATTATTTTCGACTTTACTTTGCTTTGCTTGCCTTTTAAAGAGTTTCTAAAGAAACTTTTCTTAACGCCTTTTCTTTAAGCTTATACAAAAACTCTTATTGTTTGCCTTGGTTTTATAAACTTCTCAATTCTGTAACTCTTTATCTTGTTTGAAAAAAGTTCCTTAAAGCCTTTCTGTTCTTTACACTTTTAAGTTCTCAACTTTTTCATAAAACAGAATAGAACAACCACATGCCCAGAAAATAAAACCCACGGGCTTGGCTCGCCAGGTGATTTGAAATCTAAGCGGGAGCACAGGCTCAACGTTTGCTAAAACTCTCCGAGCTGGCGACCGGAACGATGGTTGATTTTTGAAGCTACATATATATGCTCGCCAAACATCAGCCCTTTGGAGCTGTTTTGCTTCGCGCTACAGTGAACCCACTGCAGGCACAGGCGGCCGTGCCGGTGGGGACACGGGTCGCATCACCTTTTTCGGTGAATATGGTGGAATCGGCTGGTCGCCATCGCACGCCAGTTGGAAACTCATAACCTTATATATACATGCGTGCCGCGGTCTCATTTAATGTGATGTCTTCCCTGGTTCTTAGGCCCGGTAACTCAAACCATGTGAGATCAACACCCGCGCGGTGCACGTCTGGTCTATCGACCGGTTCTTGCTTAGAACTGGGAAGGCCTGTTTCTGGCATTCTTTGCTTACTCTTTGAAAAATGGTTTTACAATTTAAACGTTGCGCCTGCCAGAAAAATGGTTTAATTATTAGCTCATTTACTTACTTACTTGCTTGAAAGATGGTTTATAGATTTAAAAACCATTTACTTACTTTTCAAAAATGGTTTAACTCAAAAACCATTACCAGCCCATATGAAAAATGGTTGAGTATTCAAAAACCATTTGCCCGCAGTATGAAAATGGTTTTATACCAAACCATGAAATACCGATGCAAAGCAGGTTTATAATAATAATAATAATACAGTATTTGAAATGAGTTTAGAACACTCACCTCTTTGCTTGCTAAACCCAGGCACGGAGTTCGCGAAACAAGCGCTGCTTTTAGCCTACACACTCAGTGTAATTGAGTCTGCATTGACCTGACCAAACAATTTTACGTGACAGATTCAATTCAAAATTACCCCGAATATATGAGCTAATTACATTCACGCGTTCTAACAGATTCTAGACTAAAAGGCTTTCCATATAGTCAACGCCCCAAAAAACATTTCTGAAAATTACATTATTCATTTGATAAAATCTCTTGAAATTTTAACCAAGCGTCAGAAAGCAGGTCTAAAAATTCATGGATGTTCAAAAATAGTCCCAAAAAATTTCCTAAAATTTCCTAAATTCTAGCTAGTTAAAGTACAGATTGAATTTATAGCTCTAAATATTCAAACATTTATAAGCCTTTAAGGGTGAAATAACCAAGTAGGAAAATTTTACATATTCAACCTTGACAAAAATAAGATTTTGGTATCACCTTTATTATTCTCTAATCTGTGATAGGTAACTTAAACTTTGGTCGAAAAATTCAATAGTAGAATAATACAATGAGATCACGAGAAAAGCTAAAGAAATTTGGGTTTTTAGCCTTATTTACCTGAATTCTCGGTGAAAAAATCCTGTGTTTTTTGGTACTCATAGCGTAGCCCCTCGTCAATGAAACACTTTAAATGTTTGTCGACCAAATCAGGCGATGGATTCAGTAGTCGAGAAATAAACTGAGAAGAAAGAATTCACGAAAAACTCTCTCCCTGCCAAACGCTCTGTGCGTCTTCTCATTTGGGTTTTAGCTTTTATTTGTTTTTGTTTTTGTTTTTTTCAGCCTGTTTATGTGGGACCCACATGTCCCTTTTCTTTCTGTAGTTTGGCCAAAACAATTTATTTTGTCCGGTTTCAATTTCCTTTATCTTAAGTGAATATTACTAATCATTGCCATTTTTAGATTTTTGCAAAATCATTTGATTCCTCTAAAACGCTATTCGCTACAAATTGATAAAATATTCCATTGTCTGGGAATTAAGCGAAACACTAGTCATAGATTCGCGAGGCGAACTTAACGGCGCAGTCCGTTTCGTCATCCGAGATCTAGAGAGATTTTAAGAGACTTCACACTGAAAAATTACGGCAATTCGTGTATTATTTGCTGTTTAAACTTCATTAATTATGCTGCCCTCGACTTTCCTTAATTGCAAATTTGTCCTCAGCATTAATCTTGCGTTCCAATACCCAAATTAATGTTAATGACCCATCTGCCGGTGTGTTCTCTCTTTGGCAACAATAGTTGTCGTAGCGGTTTTAATCTGTGAGGAATTAGGGTTAGCTTCCATTTCTCTTTAGTCTCCAAATACAATGTGACACTTGATACTCTTATACACCTACGAGTATCATGTCTTGTACATATCTCGGGGCAAGGGGTGTTGCAAATCTCCCTCTATAGGAACATTTAGTCTCGAAATGAATAAACTAACTCGAAAGAAACAAATACCTCATCGGAAAATAGTGAGTGTGGCGACACCTCAGGCCTTTGGCTCCAGTAGGCACCTCCACTCAGATTCTTCCATAATACTTTAACTAAAGGAATCACTTTTGCTTCTCAACACACACAGTTATTAGATGTACAATCTCACCACGGTATCCTCATAAAGTCCAATTTCCTTTGGCACCTTTAGTTGCTCTCTCGATACATGTGAAGGATGCAGGATATATTTCCTTAACATTGACATACGTTATCATGCCATCTTTGCAATGCTAAAGAGCCCTTCAACATGGCTACTGATCACACCTCCACAGAATTTCATAGGGTCCTTTATATATCTTGGGTGAGCTTGCCTCGCTTCCCAAATCTCAACACACCTTTCCAGGTGAAATCTTACCAGACTTGGTCACATCTGTTTGCCAGTCTAAGCGGTTGTCGCATGCACTGCAATACATCTCTTTGCTATCTTCAAGTTATCACGAACAACCTTCACTTTCTTTGAAGTGATGTTTGTGTTGCTAGTTCAGGGCCTCTAGTCTTCTTTCACCAACCTCATCCAGCCTGCTTTGGGAGTCCCACCATTTCTGCCATACAACGCCTCAAATGGAGCCATATCTATAAGCAGTAGCTATTATTATAATAAACTCAATTTAGTGCTAAGTGAGTGTCTGACTACTTTGAATTGGCACCATGACTCTACAGTATCCTCTGCGCGTCTGAATGGTCCTCTCGGTAGCCATCTGTCACGAGGATGAAATCTTTGTGCTAAAATGAAGCGGTACCTAGGGTTGTTTGCAGCTAGGCTGGCTTTGGATCAAATTTTGGGTTCCCGATCTGAAACTACTCAGGCTGAACCCATTTAGAAGTCTCACTATCTGGTCCACATCTGATTAGACTGACTTTCCAATGAATCCTGATATTAAGCGTGAAAATGATCAGATTTCGTCAATCGATCAACTATCACCCATATCGCATCATGTTTCTCAAATTCGTGGAAGACACATCACAGAATCACCCAGTGATCTTCTCCCATTTCCCTCTTTGGAATAGGGAGTAGTTTGTATCTTCCTGCGGGCCTGCGATGCTTTACTTCCTGAGTTAGGCACTAAACGAAACCTGCGATTTCTTTCTTTCTCCCCATTCCATAATGTCTTCTTTTAAGTCCTATACATCCTTGTAATTCACTGGATGCATAACATCTGTGAATGAATGTGCTTAACTTCCATAATGTCTCTTGGTTCTGTATTCGCACACACATTCTCGTCTTTCTTTATCATGTGCCATCATCCTCGATCTGAAACTCCCCTTTCTTTCCTGCTGCTGTTGCTAAAAGCAATCATTTGTGGATCATGCAACTGCGCTACTAGAATCTGATCCACTAGGGTGGTCCTAACATGAAACGTGGCTAACAAGGCTCTAAGTCTCAGGCCTCCAATATCACCACTAAAGCTCTTAGATCCACAGCAGTTGGAAGATAACTGTTTCTCATATAGGACAAAAGAACTCTCAGTCGCCTACTCAAGGCATGCACTTTCACGACGTGCTTTCCATGGATAAGGTATAATATTACAGTCAGTGCCATCGGCTCGAAGCCATCTTCTTTGCCTCGAGGTTGCTCTTTTTGGGTGAAAATATAGTGAGGCTTATAATTATAAGGTCCTCTGAGGAACACCATATAAGTAATGTCACCCATATTTTTAAGGCAAACCACATTTGCTACTGCTAGCTCTGAGTGTGTGTAGAATCAAATCTCTCATGCTTCTTTTAAAACGTCTAGAGCATATGCCCATCACCACACTCGTGCATCAAAAGAAACCTGGCAAGGCCTTGCCTTGGAAAAGCATCACTATAAATCACAAACCAATCTTCCATTTAGTAGCTAAAAGCTGGAGCTGAAGTCAATCTACCCTTCAACTCCTCAAAACTCTGTTGGCAGGCATCTACCCAATCATACTTAACATCTTTCCTTATCGGCTTGGTCGATTAGTTGCTATCTTGGAGGCCCTCGACAAACTTCTGTAATACCATGCTAAACCAAGGAGCTCATTCAGCGTTCTTTGGTGGTTTCCAATTTACTCACATACATTTTTACGGGGATCCACACTCACCCCCCTCTGCTGAAATTACACATGACCAAGGAATGCCACCTTCATGAGTCAAGCCAGCACTTGCTCAACAGCATATAAGCGTCTCTCCTTAGGGTGCATATCCACCAACAATCCTCGGGTGCTCACGAATGTTCCTCCCGAACTACCTAGACACACTAGATATCATCAATAAAAACTATAGCGAACTATCCAATCTGTTTGGAATACCGGTTCATCAAATCCATAAGCATTTAGGAGCATTATTCAGTAGCGGCATCACCAGAAACTCATAATGTCCGTAGCGTGTCCTGAATGTAGTCTTAGGAACATCACCCTCCTGCACCCTCAACTGATGATACCCCGACCTCAAGTCTATCTTGAAGTATACTCGAGATCCTTGGAGTTGATCAAATAACTCATCGATTCTAGGGAGTGGATACTGATTGCGGATGGTAACTCTGTTCAGCTGCCTGTAATCAATACACAACCGCAAACTCCCATCTTTCTTTTCCAGAAAGCTTGGGAGGCTCCCGAAGGATCCTCCTGATCAGATGAATCTGCAATTCTTGCGAGCCTTAAGCTCTCTACGACTGCAGGGCGTCTATGGGAGGGAATGGAAATGGAGAAGCAGTCCTTAGGATCAATCAATATGTTTGACTCATTCTCTTTCTAGAGGAAATCCGCAATATCATCGAGAATACATGCGGGAACTCTCTAACTTGGCCGAATATCATCCGCAGGTCCCTCGCTTTCCTATCTCCACCGCGCCAAGCTAGATAACCACACAGCTGACCCTTACGCGGCATTTTACGTCTTTGATAAAGCGGGGAGATCATGCGGAAGATAACTCTCTCGTGTCTCTGGACTTTACCTCAAGCACCACTGGCCTATTGAACTACTTTTTTTTTATAACGATCTAATGTGTGGCTCTGTGGCGAAACTGACCAATCCTCTGAGAACCACGCCGAATCCCTCACCCTCTAAAGCTCTGAGATCCTCCCAGGAACTCCTGTCTGATGAACTATCTGCGGCTACTGCGTCACGCGATGCTTGGATCTCAATTTGGAAGGGGAAACTCTCGACCCTCTAATGGTTTGGAGTCTCTATCACGAAACGATCTAGAATGGCTTGGATGCAAATGAATGCGTAGCTCTGGGTCCACTAATGTATGCATCATGATCGGATAGAAATAATACCGGTGACCACATGCGGAGGCTGCGTACACGTCTCGTGAGTCTGATATCTCTTTGGCACGAGTGCGAGGCTGTCTGCATCCACTGGGAGCCTTTGCCCTCTGCCTCTACCACGAGCGCCTCTACCTGCGTTTGCCAGCCCCCTGCCGAAACCTCTCACTGAAGACCTTTAGTGCTCATCTCGGGTGTGGGGTAGCCCAGGGTTGTAGATGTCTCATACCCAAATCTTTGAGACACTCTGCAATAAAATGGCCTTCACAGCCCACAGTGGAAACATCACATGCTATATCTCTTACACACTCCCCATGGTGTAAGCCTCCCGACACATATGACATACGTGAGGGAGAGACTCTGGGTGCCCTTTGCTGCTTGGCGGGGGCCTCGCGATCCACTGTTGGGGGTGGCTCTCGACACGCACCTCGGCCTCATGGCCTCTGCCCTTGTTCCTCTTCTGTACATGCATCCCGGAGCTGCGTGGGGTACACAAGTGCATCCTCTTCCTTTCTTTGCTACTCTGGTATAAATGTCATTACTTTGCTCCAACTCTCAGGCGCACCGGCTAAGTCCCCAGATCTATTACGGGGAACCGCGATAAATGCACTCGATCTGTGTTGTAGTCTGATATAAAACCTTTTGCGCCGGGACTTCATCGCGACTGAATATAGGAACCCGATCTAACTAATTGAGAACTTCTTGCCGTGACCGACAACGACATGTTCTTTTGTTCTAGCAGAGAACTTCACTCAATTTTGAATCTTCCCATGACTCTGAGGAAAGAATACATCGGTGAATTCTTCTTGAAGTGGTCCCATGATATGCCATCAAGATGCCACCTCTATCATGACATCCACCAATCAACAATATCTTCCATCGAAGAAAAGCCCAGGAAAAACAAGACTCTTTGCTCATCCGGTGACCCGTAACTCCATATACTTTGTTTACTCACATCTAGCCATGCCAGTACATACGGATCACCCTTCTTGTCATATGGCTTGGCGCGATTCCCATTGCTCTCTCTGTCGGCCTCCCGGTTCAACCAGTAACCTCTACAGGTGGTGGTGGAGGTGCTGACTGCGGCGGGTCGCTATGGCTACTATACGTACCCAATCGTGCCACTTTCTCTGAATAAGCAATCCACGGCACTTGAGCTCCTACGGTGGCCTGGATGGTCGATCCCGACCTCTTTCTTTGGAGGTTGGTTATAGGCGGTAGTGGGTGCAGCTCGTGCTCATCTCTCTCAGGTACTACAGGACGCTTGGAAGCCTTTGGAATAACTCTCCTAGGATGACCTCTACGTCCTCTTCCTGACATAGTGATGTAATTACCAATAATCAACTTTTTAATACTTTGAATCACTTGATATGTATGTACTCTAAGTTGGAACATGCATGGTTGCCTGCGCACTGCCTGCTCTGATCCACCTTGGCCACCCCACCCCTTCCCGGTGGCG
Organism: Tetrastigma voinierianum; assembly: GCA_016808115.1. NCBI lineage: Eukaryota > Viridiplantae > Streptophyta > Magnoliopsida > Vitales > Vitaceae > Tetrastigma > Tetrastigma voinierianum. The sequence continues at coordinate 72,934 of JAEQBH010008708.1, forward strand.
GCGTGCAGCCACTCCAGCTCAGTCATTACCTCTGCGACTAGAAACTCCACAATGGCTTGGCCGTGTGCTTACTAAAACCTCCTATAAAAATTTTTCTTTTCTAAACTTATGATTTTACTAAAATTTTGGCCTCACATTTTATATAGGACATGTCCCAAATCACAATATACATCCAATTTACACTATATCAAAAATATAGCAACTGACATACCAACACATTTTCTCACAACTACTCACATGTACATACATATGCTCCATTATACAAGTTCAAGTATTTCCTTACACAATATTCATAATTCTGACAGCGATATAAATGTCAGGAGAATCCTAATCTGCTCAGCGTCCGGAGTGTCTGTACCTGGAAAATAGTTTTTAAAATACAAAATAATGAGCTAAACGAGCTCAGTGAGTGTATGTTTTATAAAATGTTTTTCTTTTTCGGAAAACATCTCAAAACTGTAAAACTTTCTTTTACAATTATTTTCGGAAGCTTTTACTTTGCTTCACTTGCTTTTAAGTTTCCTAAAACTTTTCTTAGCTTGCTTCTTTGCTTTTCTTTAAAAGCTTATAAAACTCTTATTGTTTGCTTGCTTAGAAGTTTATAAAACTTCTCAATTTCTTTAACTTGCTTTCTTTATACGTTTTGAAAAGTTTCTTAAAACCTTTCACAAACCTTTTCTTTTAGTTTCTCAAAACTTTTTTAAAACGGAGCTTGAGCTCAACCATACTTTGAAAAATAAAGAGCCCACTGGGAGCTTAAATAACCAGTGATTTGAAATCTAAGCAGGGCACAGGCACCGACCGTTTGCTTTAAAACTCGGGAGCTGGCGGAGACAATAGTTGATTTTTTCAAAGCGCATATCATGCTCATAAAACATCAACCCTTTGGAGGCCTATTTTTATGCGCCTGACACAGGCTTTAATGACCGTGCCGGTGGGGACACGGAGTCGCATCACACCCGCCGGTGAATAGTGGAATTGACTGATCGCCCATCACCATATCAGATTAGAGCTCTAACCTTATATACTCACACTGTCGTGCCACGGTCTCCTTTAAATGCATGATGTATGTCTAAGTTTGCCAGGCCGAGCCAAAACTAAAATGCATGTATGAGATCCTAACACCACCGTGCGTCTGAATACCTCCCGACGATTTCTTGCCATTAGAAGAACTGTTTTTCTAAACATTCTTTGCTTGCTTGCTTGCTCTTTGAAAAATGGTTTGTTTAAAACCATTTGCTTGCTATATGAAAAATGGTTTAATTATTGAAAGCCATTTGCGCTTGCTTGAAAGATGGTTTACAATTTAGAAACCATTTACTTTTCAAAAAATGGTTTAACTGAAACCATTTGCCCGCTTCGCCGAAAATGGTTTAATTATTCAAAAACCATTTACTTACTTGCTTGCTTGAAAGATGGTTTGTACTTTCAGAAACCATGAAATACGATGCAAAACGGTTTATAATAATAATGTAATACACTAGTATTTGGAGAAATGAGTTTAAACACTCCCTGCTAGCACTTAAGCTTGAGCGCGATTCCACAATTTTCCCCGCCTTTGCTTTTAGCCTACACACTCGATGTATTAGATCACACACGTCAGCACAACCAAGCAATTTGCACACTTGGTGCTACAATTAAAATTTTCAGAAAATATGTGGGCCCCAAATGCCATTCACAGGCATATGGCTAGATTCTAGACTAAAGGGACTTTCCATATAGTCTAAAAACACCCAAAACATTTAAGAAGTGCATCCCCGAGGCTTGTTGAATAAAATCTTGAAATTTTAACCAAAGCGTAAAAACGATCAAATTATTTCAATTTGTTCAAAAATAATCCATTCCTAAAATTTCCTAAAAGTTCTAAACTCAGTCCCCAAATTTTGGGAATTTGAATTTATGGCCTCACAAGAATATTCCAAGCCATTATATAGCCTTTAGGCTCGAAAATAATACAAGTAGGAAAATTTCCCACCTCTTCAACGCCGACAAAAGCCAAGATTTTTGGTGTCGCGTAGCTCGTCGCGTAGAGTAGCAAACTTTGGTCAGAAAATTACATTGGCTAGAATAGCGTGAATCTGAGAAAAACTAAAAATTTGGGTTTCGCATATTTACAGATTCTCGGTGAAATCCTGTAATTTTGGTACTCTGCGTAGCCTCGTCGGCGTAGAGCACTTTTCGTGTTTGTCCAGAGCCAATCCGACGGTCGAATTCCGTAGATCGAAATAAACTAAGAGAAAGAAAAATTCTAAAAAAACTCTCTCCCACACTTAAACGCTCTGTCAGTCTTCTCATTTGGTTAACTTTTATTTGTTTTTGTTTTTTTTTTTTTTTAATTCTTTATGTGGGACCCACATGTCCCTTTTCTTTCCTTTCATCAGTTTCAGCCAAAACAATTTATTTGTCGGTTTCAATTTCCTTTATCTTAATTGAATATTCTTTAAGTATTTGCCATTTTGAATTTTTCACAAATCGGTTTGATTTCACTCTAAACTCGTCACTTTAGAAATTAAGTAAAATATTCAGACGTCTGGAGTGTGAACTTTACAGTCGCTAGATTCATGAGCGAACTTGGCGCGGTCCAGTTTGTCATCCGAGATCTAGAGAATTTTCCGAACTTCCACCGAAAAATTACGGCGGTAATTAGCGCTATTATTTTACTATTTAAAACTTCCATTAAATTACGCCGCTTTTTCACCCCTCAACTTTTCGCTAATTGCAAATTTGTCCTCAAGCATTTAAATATTGCAATTCGACTTTTAAATTGTATTGTGGCCCGTCTCTACGCCAGTGCGCGAATTTCCATATCCTTTTGCTTAATGACCATTGTACCCTTGGTTTAATACCACAGAGTGCAGTTCCATAAACTTTCATTTCCTACTTTGGTCTCTAAAATCTTCTGATGTGACGCCCGATGCTCTTATACACTGATATCATGTGCGTACCTCTCTGGGCGGGGTGTTAAAGAAAAACTGGCGATCAGACGATTTCAATGAAGCTTCTCTAAGGTTGTAGTTGGTTCAAATTAGGTTGCTTTTCCTCATCAACTTATTTAGATCTTTGAGTTCCCTCGAGGTGAGTTTTGCTTGGGAGAAGATTCTTGGGGCAAAGTTAGCTCTTGATCAATTAAAGCGGAAAGAGCTCTGCTTGATAGATGTTTCCTTTGGGAAGAATGAAGAGACGGTTGATAATTTGTTATTACGTTGTTCTATGGCTAGATTGCTATGGGATCTTCTCTTCGGTAATTTGGGGTTAATTGGTGTTCCTATTTGGATTGAGACCTTCCTCTTCTTGGTGAGGTTCCTTTGTAGGGAAGAGAGACATAAAGGCTTTGGTTAACTTCTTTTTGTTTTGAACTATTTGGCATGAAAGGAACAACATTGCTTTTGATGATAGGGAGTTTTGAGCTCGAAGGATGAAAGCCTTATTCATGCATGAAATTATTGGTCTTGGACAAATATGTACGTGGCCCTAACAGGCTAGATCTTTAGTTTATTTTTTTGACTTGGTTGGGGTGTAATAAAGGGGTGGTGGGTTTCTTGTTTCCTTGTTTGCTCTCTTTTATCCTTGAAGGACCCTCTTGTATACTCCCTGTATATTGGTGGGCTTCCCTTGGACCTTTTTAGGTGATATATATATATACACACACATATATATAGTGCTTTTACTCAAAAAAAAATTAAGAGTTAGGGCCTAGGGGATGAAATGGGTGGGACAGTTTTAATATCTGAAATGGTTAGAGAATGCATTTTGGGGTTGATGTACAGTGTGGAGTGATTGCTTTCAAGGGTGTTTTTCCTTGCCTCTTTTATTAGGTAACTAATAGGGAATCTTAATAATGAAGTTTGAGGGGAAGAATAGGTGACAGTTTGTGTTTTCATTGATTAAGAGGTTTAATGCTTTGGTACGAAAGGAAAAAGGCACCCCGAATGGAGGACCGGTTAAGGTCTCTTTTTTAGTTATCTCCTTGAGAGTGTTTCTTAGGCATTCTCCTCTTCACGGAGTTTAAGTCTTGGGGTTTTGAGTGTTAAGCCTAGCAGCTTGTTTCTTGGTGGAAGTTTAGTGCAAGAATCCTTCCTGACCCCAATCGATTAGGTGTGAAGTCGGTTGTCTGGTTAAGGTTGCCTCTTTGGTATCTCCGGCATATGGAAGCGACTAGCATAGCATACTTATTATCTTTGCATCTTTAGTGTTGCGAGCATTCTTTGTTTCTCCATCTTTAACGGCAATCATGGGTTTATCTCGTTTGTGAAGGTTGCCTTAGTTGGTTGCAGGTAAGGTGAAGACTAGAACTTGGAAAATTGCCTCCCTTCATCTGTTTTGAACATTTGGGAGGTGTGTGACAAAATGAATCTTAAAAGGGTTGTGTTGTCTTTGTTGAGGTTAAAGGGCCTCTCTCTAAACTTTGTTGCAATGGTTTAAGTCTTTCATAAAGGGATCAAAGTTTCTATGCCAGATTTAACTGTTATTGGATTATCTGGAGCGCTATTTTCCTTCTCTTTTATTTTCTTATTCTCATTTTATACCCAGTGTATTAGACACACACACACACACATGCACATGTGTGTATATATATGTATATATATATTGATGGTACTGTAGCTCTATACTGAACCCTGAATTGTTATTTGTTTTCTGTTTTTCAATGATAGACTATAGTTGTATTATGCTAGATAAGGAGAAGGATTTGAACATAGAATGAAACGAAATCTTTAAAAGGGAAAGGAACTATGCACTAGAATTATCTCAATTAAATACTTCTCCACCGTGAAAAGCCTTTGACTCTACTCTTTAGAATAGACCATCAAAACTTCGATGGGGTTTGAGTTCCACGACCAGTAGACTAGTTAACCCTTATTGTCGTCTTTTTAATCTTAAAGAATTCGCTGTTAAGGGAATTTTATGTAGTAATGCGGGAGTTTACAGGATCTTGATTGTATTTTACAACTTCTTCAGTGATGCCTGCAAATGTAAGTGGAATACATTGAAATCATATCAAGAATCTCGAAGATGGTGGTGTAAGTCCTTTATGCTTGATTTGAATCAATTTCTTTTGTTTTTTAGATTATTTTTCTTTTTCGATAGGTAAATGCTTTTTTATTCTTTTTGTCCATAGGACTCAAACCTAAGTCTCCATAACCCCCAATCTCATGCATTAAGCAGATCCAACTCTCTACAAAGTTCGACTTGTAGGATTTGAGTTTATTATGAATATCATCTTCTTAACACCATCCTCACGTGCATGGGGCCTAGAAACCCCGTGCACATAGAAAGTCGAACAAAACCCTGCAAGGCCCTTTACTGACTCAAATACAAATGGGGATCAATATTCAAATTACGAGAGGTGTTTTGAATCCGTGACCTCTTGTCAAACAAGCTCTGATACCATGTTAGAGTACCAGCTCCTAAAAGCAACTTGTAAGATTTTTGGTTTTAATCACGAATATCATGCTTCTTAACATGTCTCTACCCTTAGACAGACCTCAAGGGCCTTTTTCCCTTTTTCTTTCATTTGGAATACATTACATGATTTTGTTCATATTTTTCTTCTTTTTTTTCCCTCAAGTGTTTATTGATCTTGTTTCATAGCAGTGCAGGATTACATTTTGGACCTGCGTATCACTTTGTTGATATGTATGAATGAAGATGTAAGTCTCTTTCCTAAGTTCAATTACATGACCTTTAAAGTGCAATAACATCTTTATTATTCATGTTTTTCTATCAATATCTTTCTTTTCCTTTTCCCTCCTTTCTAGGAGATGTCCATTGAACTAAGTACGGAAGATGCAGAGAGGAGTTGCTTTCTGATATGGATTTCAAATGGAGTAATCTCAATCCACATACTTTTCATTGTCTTTGCATCCATATACAATCTTCAAATTGTAGTTGGACATTGTTCATAATTGCAAGAAAGAAAGGACCATTGAGACCACCTACCCGACCAATCCTCAATCCATGATGCAAGTAAGATTCTTACACAGTGCATGATTTACTTTTACCACTGTTCTCTGCATCCCAACTGAAGGATTACAAATCAAGAATGACAATGTAGAGAGAGAGAAGAGAGAGAGAATGGTTCTTGGACACACGATTTAATTGGAATGTAGTTATCAACAAATCCAGTATCTATGAAAGTGGTACTGTTTGAGGAACTACTACAAACCCATTGATGACGAAAGGTTATGTTTAGATGGGTTTCGAAGGTTTTAGGACTTCCCTACCCCGGATGGGACCTTCAACCTGTCCACATTGAAAATTATGTTATAGTAGTAAAAAAATTCATTATGGTTTAGTTGTTTAATTTGAATTTTTTTTTTTTTTTTTTTAGTATGGATTAATCTAGAGGTCTACTCAAACCTTAACTCATTTAGACTGGTAGGTTGGTTAAAAAGCTTGCCCATTCATATAATTGTTGACATCAGTGAGTTCACTGGAAACCTTACTACCTTGAGAAGGCACAGTTTATTAAGGTTAATTAGTATATGATGGAAGAATGAGAGAAAGAATTGTTGATATTTTGGATATGTTATCCCAGATCTTCTTTTAAGCTGCGAATCGATACTTTCTTTGCGCATTTGGATTATGAGAAAAACCGGTGACAACGATACACTATATATATCTTGAACTCCTTGGATTTCAGTGCTGATTATTCTTTCGAGTTGTGCTATGAAGGAATCTTTGTCCTTCAAGCTGTTAACTTTTTTTGTTTTCTATTTTTCCCCTGCGAACTCGAGGTAGGACTAAGTGAGCTATGGGATCCTTTTATATAAGCAACTCACTCATATGTCATAATGGTTTTGACTTCTTTTATTCTTCTACATGTTTACGGTTGCCTCCTTTGTGTTTCCCAGTTTTATAATTGCTAATGAGTGCAATCCATGGAAGTGATCTTCTTTTTACCAGTTCGCCTGTGTCGAGTGAGAGCGGGCTACTCCTTCGTTTCAATTAGCTTACTGTGTGTTTTCTATTTTGCCTTCTTCTTGTTATTAGGAAGGCTGGAATGTTGGGAAAATGTGCATAAATGCCCCTGACTTATTGTCGTATGTCAAGTTTAGCCCCTAAGTTTTTTTTCGGTCCACAAGTTCTCCCGACTTTAGTGTCGTAACTCATTCATACCCTACCCAGTCACGAGCACACATATGAACCAAATGAGGCTATCCCGTGGCACTCCATGTCGTGGCGGTTTAAATAGCCGTTTGTCCATATCATACAAGTTCGTGACATCGAAGCATGAATGAGCTCGACCTGCGTCGAAAAACTCGAAAATTTGGGTGGACATAAACTGATCGAGGCATTGTATCTTATCCCTGAGTATGAGTGCGTAGCCAGTTTTACGGGTTGTGAAGCTCGTTCATTTTAAATTTTTTCAGGCTTTGACGACGATCGGAAGATGTTAAGGTGGGCGTCCTATCTCAAATGCTTTGTAATTTGAGTTCTAGCCTTGTCATCTGTTAGTTCTTGTATTTTAATTTTACGAGTGATGATGGGGGTTTACTTTAATAATCATTTTGGATTGAAACTTTGTTCAATCAATTAAAAATCTGGCATTCTGTTGTGCATTGAAAGCCATTACCATGCGATTTGGTGAAGGAAGTGCAGCGATTTGCCGTCGTATTTTGATTGGACATTAAGACCCGTGGTAGAGAATTACATTGGAAAGTTAAAATTGAAAGCAAAATCATCATTCGCTAATAAATCTATATTGGTTTTGGTATTAGTATTAGTATTGTCATATTTTTATTAAGCACGTGAGGTATCATGAGAAGTGGTGTTATGATTCGGATAAGCAAATAAAAATTTTCTTGTAGAAAAAAATGTTAAGAAAATGTATTTTCAATAAATTCATTATTTACAATCCTCATAGATAACAAACCAAAAAATTATTTTATGATTTATTTATATATATTCTTCAGTGTATATTATGAAGTATCCTCGTGCATATAGCATTTCTCCTCATGAGTCAAGCTAACCAAATAAGCTATTAATTTTCACACCTAGGTTGAAATCTCTTGCATATCTTTATTAGGAATAAAATCTTTGAATATGTATTTTGAAAAAACATAAAGTAAACGAGGAATGAACACAAAATCTAGAATCAATATCAACTAGTGGTAATATAATAGAAATGAACTAGTAAAGTGAGACGCTGATACATACCAATAATCTAATTCCAATGGTCGACTCATGGTTATAGATTTTTTTTTATTAGGTGCTTTTAAGCTGGCTAAATAATAAGGGAGTCTTGTGCGAGCGATGTGCGGAAACGAAGCGATTTAATAAAGAAAACTTGGGATTGGTACTACAGAAGAACTATCTCTAGGTTTCCGTAGGTGGGGATCAGTTATTTGATGTTAAGATATTTTTCCCTGACTTTGGCGGTAGCAATTGGTCGAGGCCATGGAGGATTTACCCGATCGTCGCTTTAAGATCCTATGAGACTGGGAGGTGAAGCATCCATACAAATAGAAAGGGTTTTAAGATCTAAATGTCTTCTAACACTATCTTATTCATCTCCTCAAAATTGCCCATAAGCGACCTGAAAGATTGTCTTTGCAACTCTATGGCCCTTTTCCTTATAAGTAGAACAAGACCGGCCCTCAGTGATATAAGTCCTTGACCGATCGGGGGGCAAGCCATCTAAAACACCGGAATGGAAATCAAACTCCACATGCTCCCAAATTGTTTGGCGATGGGTAAAGATAGACCTCTTGGCCTCTCAGATCTGATCTCTTAAGCATAGAGACATGTCTTGCAATGAAAACCCACTGCAGGTTGCTCCATGGTAAAATTTTCCAAACCAAACTTTCCAAGCAAAAAAGCTAATTTTAGGCGCTGTAATGTTGTTCTAGACCAATTTTCCAAGGGGCTATATTCTACGACCACTACCTTATGGTGTGTTTGCCCTAACAGAGTATAGGCCATTTTCCTCCCTTCTAGAGTATTGTTGTCCATATATGAAAATGCAATACTAACAACATCCCTATCTTTCACATAGGTTCAAAGAACATAAACACTGGCTGATTTCAGTCTCCATGGAGCTGAGTTGCCACGAGACCGGTATGTCTCAGCATCCCAAGCAGCACAATTAAGATCAATCACCCTTGGAGCCTTCTTGAACTCTGATTAAGAACCTTATTGATTGTCCCTAATGTAAAAAATTTTGCTCTATAGCCATAAGTTGTAATCTTAACAGTGGGACATTTGTGGGGCCAAACTTGTCCTATAGTGACTTCCTTCCCCTTTAGACATAGTCACTAGCTTTAGACATCGTCTTTACAATGACACCAGCCAATGGGATACCTAAACCGAAATCCAGCTCCGGGCTCTAGTACCATGACAGAAAATATGAAAAAAAAATCTCAATTAATCTGAGTCAATGAATTGCATACATGATTGATACTAAATATGGCATGAGTAAGACCAGAAGCAAGCCAAAAACATTAGGAACAAAAATGGGAAAATATCTAAAAAATTCCCATAGAAAATTTAAACTATAGAATAATCCGAATATAGGAACAAATCAACCTAAATATAGGAACAATGGCCATTTTTCCTTATCCAGCAGAGTCCCCCCAAGCTCATAACTTTCTTAATCGCCAAACTACTGAAAGTTTCCATGTCATCATTCTTGGACAAATCATTTTTAATGGAAACCATTCATTTAAGCCTATTTTTGCCAAGATTTTTCAAGAAAATGGAAAAAAGGAGGCAAGTTTTCTAGTCATGTCTTTCCGTAGCAGCCATCAATCCTTCTCTTTCACCTTTCAGGTGATCTGGAATATGCCAGTAGAGTCATCCTGATTTATCAGTGTTAAAACAAATTGATTTCTTAGACTATATCATAGTAGCTCCTTCTCTGTTGAGAGTTAAACCTAGTCATTTTGCTCAATGAATTTCAAGCTCTCTACAGCTGGATTCTTTTGCAATATATTTTTAGCCATGATTGTGCCTTGCGCACAAAATTTAGGCTTCCAACTGATGATGCACATGTGTCAAGACACTTGCCAAATACACCTACATTCCACCTTCCCAATAACAAGAAATTAAAATATAAAATAAAAATAGAACAAGACAAACAGAAACAAAATGGCAACAAAAGGAACATGCTAACTGCCTTCCCTCACTTCCCGTTATATTTTAGGAATGAAGAAGAGAGCCCAAAACAAGATATTCGAACCAAAAGTTTTTCATTATATGGTAAGAACTTGGCAAAAAGTATGTAACTTACAAAAGTGTTAAATTACTTGCAATTAGAACATTAGAAACACATTATGTCACACCCCGTTTTCCACGATTGTAGTTTATATTATTTTATCTTTTTTTCATCATGAGTTCCCTAACATAGGACTCTTTTAAAATCAAACACTTTGCATGAGGCTACCATTTACACACCATATGTATCGACTGTATTTCCTCAAAACCACGAGTCAAGAAAACTCCACTTGGAGTAATCGCCTAAACGTAATTAAAATAACTCAGGTCTCAAAACATATATATATACATCTGGTAAGTCCTCAATGCACCCAAGACTATACACTTGCACTTAATCAAAATAATATTTACACAAAATCCCAAAACTTTCTGCAAAGTGTCCCAAACTAATGGCCACAAGCCAAATATACAATTGCCCATGATCGATATGAACTGTCCAAAATATACAGTATGAACCTCCACACAACACTAGATGTTCCTCAAAATGTATGCTTGACCACCGACATGCTAGAGCTGACACACAACTCCCGACCTCGAGACCACGCAAGTCCGACTCTGATCATGCAGGCGGTCTCGTACACATCTCAGGTGGAGGAAAAATGGGTGAGTTCGACCTTCAGTAGTGAATCCCATAACAAGCCATGCTTATAAAAACATTTCAAAATACAAATAATTCAACACATCTCAAAACATAGGCATTTTACAAATAATAGGTTGATGTGAAACAAATGGATCTGATACTACCACCATCTCGACCCTCATCGTTGACTCTTTGGGCTTTCACGAGGACTAGCCCGATCATCCACGAACAACGACAATTGGGACTTACACCGGGGATATGCCCGCATCAGTGCGACAAATTCTTTGGGACTTACCACCCGGGGATATGCCGCGTCCGTATATCTGTGACCTTTACGGGGTAGTCATAGTCAGTGTCCCGCCATCAATCCGGACTCTCACACGGTCATTACCCATGTCATGCTTTAAAACAATTTCACAAAGCATTCACCCACATGGATATTTAAAAACATCATGTACCAATTAATTCAAAGAATTCCATAGATATAAAAATATACACATTTATATATATATATATATCATTAGAAAATCACACAGTCCAAGCATGGAATGGTACAGAATTTCCACAAAATGTCAAACCATGGTATAAGCAGGAGAAGGTTACAAGATCCTCTACCTTGGATTCAAAAATCCACAAGTCTCCCAAGGAAATTCAGCAGAGGCTACTCAGAAGGATGCGGTAACAAGTCATAAGATTTCTTAGCCTGCAAACAATTCAAGTTTACATAAGAATTACCCAATTGGTTTGGCTACTACTTCACCACTCGAATCACACAGTTCTTATACCTCCCAACATAAACCTTGATCCTCCAGGTACACTCTCTTTTACACTTACAAGATCAACATTTGCACCCTTATTAGAATAACCTGGCAGCACACAACACTTGTACTGTTTAGCTATCTAAAGACCATTTTTCAGCTAATTTGACCAGCCATACATACTTTTTTGTTCACTGTTATTCTGACCAAAGTTCCTATCTCTTAGCTTTCCACAGCCTCTTAAATCAGATGTTAGTTGGACCTCGGAATCAAAAATTATGGTTTATACTCTGATCTCCCAGGTATTTCTAGGAGACGAGAATCTGTGTCCTCACTTCACCCACTGCTTTGTGAAATTATGGGAACAAATAGGCCATAATTTGGCCATACTTTCTTCATGGAAGTTACTCCCCTATGGCTACTTTGAAAGGATTTTGAATCACTCCATTTGGATCAATATAACTCAACTTATGACTCAACGAGGCGCTCGAGCAGGTAGAATCTGTATCTGACTTTCAACCTCAAATTCAAGGGTCTTATGGTAGGGTTTAGTTCTTGGTTGCTAATAGACATTCGAAGGGCTAGGTCTTGGACTTCTTCTCCAACTGTAATCATCCAATTCGGAGTGCTTTAGGCCAACTTATGGCCAAAACACTGTCATGAGGTCAAGGGGAAAGCTGGACGTGCCTTGGACACACACACACATGCCATCTTCTGCGGTCTTTTTACATTTAGGGTTCCACCAAACTCACCTTTCATCAAAATCTAGGGTTAGGATGAAATCTTAACAAAAACCCTAGAATATAACCAAGCATAAAAGTCATGCTATTATCCCTTCGCCATACAATCCATATGATCTTTTTTCTTGACCTAAGGTTTTTACCCAGCCTACACATTCCTTATGTCTTAGGGTTAGGATGCATTCAACACAGTAGAGGACTTCTTACTTCTACTCATGTATTCAACAAGAAGTCTTACTAAACATACATCCTTAAACAAATACAACCAAAGTCTTGAAATACGCTAAGGCCTCCAAGATCATGTTTTACATACCTTAGTGAACTTTTCCACCAAAAACCAAAAACTCCTTCCAAACCTTTTCTCTCCTTTATCTCTAGCTTACTCTCTAGAACTCTCTCTCACTTTCTAAATTCCATAATTTTACCTTGCATGAAAGCGGTCTAGCATCAAAACCAAGAGGGATTATTTACTTGGCACATGCGAGGAAGCTCTTCTGGCTGCACTTGCCATGTGTCGAGAAGCTCTACCTTGCATATATGAGGTGTCATGCCCTCATGATGCCACATAGCTCACAAGCATGATGTGCACTTTAGTCCCTCTCCCCTTTAACGGGTTTTCAGTGGTCCTTCAAGACATAGCAATTACAAACCCTAACAAAACCTCAACTTACCTAATTGCATAATTGGCCACATGCCATAAAAATGCAATCTAACACACTTTGCTAATCCTCTAATTAAAAACAAACCATTAGATTGCTAATCTTAATCACAATTTAAAACATCATAAGGCATAAGTTGCATTTGTAAATCCTTTGAATATAACAAAACATATATTAATATACGAGTTTTACATTAACACAGTGGCAATGTAAAATAACGAAAAAAATTAGTAGAGTTAGATGAGTGACTAAAATTGAGGCTGCAATATATATATATATATATATATATATATATATATATCCCAATGATTTTTCTTTATTCTTTTTTCAGTACTATTAACTCGATAAAAGCTAGAGCTTCTCAAGCGAGGAGATTTCGAGGTGGAATTCTTTGAAATAAACAACTAGGTCTGAATTGACACAGGCTTTACTCAAACAAATCCCACCATGTCTAAATGGGTTAAAGGATTTACGTAGACCCTATGTCAAGTAATAAAGGAAATTCAAATTTTAAATGTACAAAACCATCTTATAGATATAATTTTTATTATTTTTACAACTATAACATGATTATTAATATAGAGTGGTTGAAGGTTCCACAGGTGGAGCGAGTCCCTAAACCAAAAAGACCATCTTCATAAATCTAAACCCCCTTTTGCGGCTCAAATCATACAGGTTGCCTAACAGTTCCTTCTGCCCTTATTATATTGTATGACTCCATCTTAACAGTTCTTTATGGCTCAATATAACAAAATTATATTGCTTACTAAATATTATGTGTAATTTTGCTCTAATAATAAAATGCAATAAAGTAAAAGAACATCAAACATAAAATCAAGCATCACTAATGATCCACAGCTCAAAGAAGATAAAATCTCCAGAAACTCTGACTAATTTAGAAAAAAAGAAAAAGATATTTGTATTTCCTCTTTTCAAATTTTGAAAAGGGACTTAACCATAATATAGAGAATATTGAAACCATAACAAAAACTAAGGCAAGAACGTCAACATCTAAAGTACATATTTTTCATGAAAGTTCAGAATTGTTAATTAAAAAAAACAACAGCAGTATAAATGCACAAACCAAGTTACCAACGCAAATTACAGCCCAATATTTTACCTTTCTCGAGGACCCCGGTAGCCAGATCCAATAATAGGTTGAAATGTTTATTCCTGTACTTGAAATGCTATTTGAAGTCTTTGTTCCCAACTCAAGACAAACCCAATTTCACCAGACCCAATTTTACCTGCATTTATGGAACACAAATAAAATCTCTAACAAGCTTTTGCTCAAGAGAAAAACGCTTGATGTGAAGAAGGTAACAGCCTCTTGACAACAACTTTAATGCCATTGCTTAAATGGCCTTCTCACTCTCAGATCCTCCAGCTCTTACCTTTGTGAAGTTGTTGGTGATCCTTTCAACCTCAAGTAACTAAGGCGTTTCTTATATCCCTCAATGTTTTCATTAGGTTCGATCACTTCCTGTTTTCTTCTGACTCTATTTCAGGTTCTTGCTTCATTGTGACACATCTGACCGATCCTGTGACTCAAATTGCATGACACTTTCTTGATCATTAGTGTAGCTCAGCAGGTTTGCCTAAATAAATAAAGAGAAAATTAAAGGAATGTAATGAGGATTTCAACACCTCAAACTTACTTAAAAAATAGCCATGTAAACAAACAAGATCAAATACCATATCTTCTGCCTCTTATGAAGTGCCAATAGACGACAAATAATGCACCCAAGACGATGGCAAATGAAGTAAGGGATACAACTACAGGAACAACAACAGGGGTCTTCTTTTTCTTCTTTGTGCTACTGACCTGTAATTCTCTTCCAAGATGACAATACTGTCAAGATGACCCCAAGTGATACAGCCATGAAGGAACATACATTGCAATACTACATTTCTAGAATAACACAATCCATCTAGATTTTCATATATACTCAGAGAGCTGAATTTGATGGTAGAAGACCAACATAGGAGTAGTGACTCCATTTTTTCAAAAAGGAAAAATACAAGTCTAAAACTTGAAAGTTAGGCAAAAGTAATGAGAAAAGCTAAAAGAAAATGCTTTATAAGTAATTCGAGACACCCAAAGAAAATAAAATAATAATTGATAGAACACCAGTTATGAATCATGATGGGAGAGAACTGTAAAAAGTGTTTAAGATGAATTTAAATTGAAATCTATCTGATGATATCATAAATGGTCTTGGCCTTCTAACTTTTCCAACAATGCTATTGCTCAGCTGACAGCAATTATATCATTGTCAGAATCATGCTTTTGGAGATTCATATGTGGCTGTAATGAACCACTCCTAATAGAAACAAAATGCTTTATCATGAAAACTTGAAACCTAGACAAGACCCCATTCTTATCATTGACTACAGTGGGATGTGAGTGGGATGTGATCGCCTGTTTTTCAATGTAGGATTCAATTTTCATGGTTTTTCATTCCATCAACAATCTTATCACCCAGCTCTATCAATAAAGCCAAGCACATTAACCAAAAGGAAGTTAACCACCTCATGCTTCTACCTGGCTGGACTTACAGCAAATTATATGAGTTAACCATATGAAATAATGTACAGAATTACATCCAGTATGTACTGTTACATGTATAGGTCCTATTGGCGGTGACTGAAACAGAAGAAAAACAGTTCATATGATCTAGACACTGTTAAAGATAACTTTGCTCTTTACTAGAACTGCAGATTAACATAAATGATAGAAAGCTCAAGTAGGTGCTAACCTACCAGTAAGGTATGAAGTGCCAGATCTGGTTCCTAATGATTCCATGTGCCCTTCTGTATTTCTGCATAAATTGGAAGGTTCTGTGAAAAACATATCTTGCATGCCTTCTTGCTTCCTCGAACTGATCATAGTAAGACGGAAGGAATGAAGAGACTCAATATAGGAGGCTTCCAAAAGAGGTATGAAAATAAGTAGACAAGAGTGTATTAAACACATGTGAAAAGTCCTCCTGAAGATCAAAACCATGGTCATTGTATTCCCACGTCTCACATTTTGGATACACTCTGGATTTCAACATCTTTACCTGAAAACAAACATAATCCCATCACTAATAAGTAAAGCAAAACTAAAATCAAACCAGTAGAGTTTTTCTTTCAGTTTGATGGTTTCAAATCATTCCAGAAGCAAACCTCTTTCCATACGGTTTGAAGAGAAATCTGAATATCTGTTACCAAAACAGTGCCCAGGAAAATGAAATGCCTTCTTAGGAAGTAACTCTTTCCATCTCCGGATGCTATAATGGCATTGAAATCATGACTCACAATTTTTCCTTAATACATAAATAGTTTTAATATGCCAAGTAATATGCCCTAACTAATTCTCCTTAATTAAAAAGCTCATTGAAGGAAAGATCCATTATGGTTTATGGCAGTCACACTTTGCTACCTTCTTTCCTTAATTACATACTAGGGGAACTGAAGGATTAAGTGGTCAAAACAACAATACAGAGCTTGCATGTTACTTCTGCTGAATACAACCTGCGAGTTCTTGAAATCTAGAGATTTTGGTCCTTGTTGACCTTGTCCGAAATACTGAGGTGATCTAGCATACCTACTACTCCCTACTTCTCTGATTTCATGCGCCCATGATATTTCTTATGCCGTGATTAATCAGATAGGATTACTTTATGTCCTAATATACAAATTCTATTTCTCACAAGATTCAAATATATCTATGTCCTGGCAACAAAAGAAGGTACTATCTGTGTTGATGCATATACACCACATGTTAACTTCAGTGAGATGTCTAGTGCTTCAGCAAAACAGAGCCAACCTTCTTCTGAAGTCCTCTGCACCTCAGTTCATGTGAATCCAGTGGATTGATTTGAAACTAATATTTGTCTAGAGTCTTCTGTATCTAATCTGTTCTAGAACATTCCTATTGGGTATAAATACGCTGTGCTTCATTCAGCGGTCAGAAGTTCTCTGGAAAACTTCCTCTCTAAAGTTTTGTTTTCCCTTTAGCATTTATCAACATCAACAGCTGGTATCAAACTTATCAAGTTCAAACTTTGAAGCCAACTGATCATTCTAAATCCAAATTCATATATCTAACATCATTTATTGATTGCCAATGGATGAGAGTTGGTGAGACTCATAATATAAATACCCAATACTTACACCCAGCTTTCTCAACCCTATTCACACTCCTCTACTCTGCAGCCCTCTCTCAAACATTCCTATCAAACCTTTCCAAGACTACATTATAGCATGCATTTCATTAACCATTTTGTGAATGATTTGGATTAATACCGTAGATTTTTAATTCATTAAATCAATCAGAAGCTGAAGTTCAGACCGAAGAAAAAGTAGCCATAAGATACCACTGGAGCATTGACGTTTCTCAATGTATATATCCTAGAAATCAGCAGTTCACTATGCAAGCATAATCCAATAGTTTCATCACTTGGAACAGAAATCTCAAACAAAAAACTCAAGAAAACACTGTTTTCAAGAGAATATAATCCATTACAAACCAATAGCAAAAAGCAAGGAAAATAGAAGATGGGAGAAAATGAGGTGGAAGAAGATGAAGATGAAGCCGCAAAATCTAACAAAAGCCGTAATAAGAAAAAGAAATTAGAAAAGGAATAAGCACAAACAAGATAGAAATCCACATATTTAGATCGAAAAAAGTTGGATAAAGCACTCATCGATAGTAATGGAGAAATGAGTTCGAAAATGTCTAGGCGTGAGAGTAAATGGTTGTCTTACATGCCATGCCTCAAATTCCTATCATTGAACATCTCAAATGATCGAGACATAATAAAGAATCATTAATTTGCCTCTATGTGGGGCGCCATCCTAACTAGGCCCTTTATGGCTTGAAGATATGCCAACCAATTTATTTCTTCTATATCTATATTTCCTCAATAAGTTTGGATTCCCTGTCAAATTCAAGAACAAAAAATAATAAGAATCCATAAGCAGAAAAAGAAAAAATATTAAATATAAAAGTAGATGGATTGATTCTTCACAACTGGAAAATAAAATGTGTATTAAATCAAACTTAAAAAGGTGAAGCTAAAGTTCAAATTACTTATCCTACTTTCATGCTATTACGGTAGCAATACGAAGCTAATGAGATAAGATCTTTGTCATCGAGATACCATAATTAAGCTAGAGCCACACCTATCTGAGTGTCCCTCTGAAAACTTAATGGTGATGATCTTGAGGAGTCGAGAACTAGTGAGATCAACAAGCACATGGTACAAAATGGAAATGGAAATCAGTGGATACACGCTACTTTGGCATGATGGCCCGATGGCTTAAGAGAACCGAAGCATGTAGTTGGAAGAATTACCTATCCCTTAGACCCCATCTCGAATTCAAGCTCTTTTCCATTCTCATTTTCCCGACTCACAGAAAACATAATTTCCTCTCCCTCTTCCATTCTCATCCATTTATTTTCTCTTGTTAGAGTTTTGTTGGGTGGCTAAGTCGGCTGACCCAATCCGACCTAACATCAGGAGAATCAAAGGGATAGTTTTGGGAGTTTGAAGCGAGGTACGAAACTACCACTATATAACATGTGAGAGAAGGATTCCCTCCCCGCTACGTAATAGAGAAAAGAGAGGAGAATGTGACTTCTTCACTCCTCAATTTTTTTGGAAGAATTCCTATCTCTTGAATGGTTTCCCTTGAATTTCTTTTCTTTCATGAAAATATGAGTTAAGGTACTTGTGTTGTGACAACATCATGGTTCTCGTGTATCATAGTCCATTCATGACTGAGACAAGAAAGTTTTGTAAGTGAGGGTTCAATTTGTTCATCACCTTCTTTTTTCACATGTTTTCTGACATTAGGCATGTCGTTCTCCAACCCAAAGTGAATGCGAAAGTTCAGGTTGTTCATTCATCTCTTCTTTCACCCTCCACACATCCCAATTATCACTTCGGATCACTAAACTCTAGGCCATTTTTGGTTATTTTTCACTTGTTTTACTCTTTGCCTGTGGGTGTCTAGAGGCGGATGCGGACCACTAAGGGAACTCAAACTAGCAACCATTTGGAACAGCCAGGCCCGAGACAAGCGAGCCCCACCTAGTTGCTTCATTTTCCACTTTCTTTTAGAATCTTTAGCTTTATTTGCTAAGATAACCCGGGAAAAGAAAAGACAAAAAGCTTTTGAATCTCATATTTTATGTTTAGTTTCCTCCCAAAGGAAGAATGAAAAATAAGGCAAAAGAAACCTAATAGATTAACGAGTGATATAGCAGTATATCCATTTTTTGCATGCATATAAAAAATAGTTCATTTTTGATAATTCACACCTCTGTATTATTCATAACTCGACACATATATCACATGATTAAAGCGAGAGAAAATCATCCACTTAATAAGAAAGAAATGTAGAAGACCAGAAAGATGATATTTGGGTATCCCATCAAATTGTGGCTAATTCAATTAAAGCTTCTCTCCCCACTTGACCACTTTTCCCAGCTAACATTTCTTCATGGCACGCGATGCCTCTGCCCGAACTCCACATTTGATGTCTTACATGAGAGGGATCCATGTTATAGAAAACCGGTAGGGCTTTATGTCCTATAATTTTGGGCGCGCACTCAATAATCTTGGCTAAGCTCGTGAGGGACACCAGCCCAGGAAAGCGCATAGTTGTCGAATATGATTATGGAAAACCTCAATTCTTCAATGGCGTTTAAGAGCACTAGAGATATTTTGTTCTCCTCTCCCCTGGTTGTCATCCATGAAAGTGTTGATTCCGTTTTGACAAGCGTCGTGTAAAGGCGATCGGGTGAAGCATTCTGGTGTCCTCTCCTACGAAACTAATGAAGACATCACACTTCAGTGATGGCTAGAAGAAAGAAGAAGCCATTGTAGAAATGGAAGAAAAATAAAAGCCTTGGAAGTGATTTATCATTAAAGCCGTCCATTGATAGGTCATAGTTCTGATTTATCATTTCTTAAAAAAAAAAGGAGATCTGATTAGTTAGTTAATATCCTAACAAGAACTTAAAGAAAAATGGGGATGTTCATACGTATAATTTAAATTTACACATTCTGAGTTGGAAGTAATAATTACGGTGAGGTACACATAATTGATGAAGAATGGAAACGTATCTTATTCGACAAATTCAAATGTAGGATTAATCAATAAGTCAATAATCTAGAACTTTTAATTTAGTTATGTTAGTTAATTTTATTTTGATTTTTGTCTTTTCTTTATTCCTTGGAATCGAAATGAAAATCTACTGCGATATCGCTTTGATTTATAAGTTCATCATTTTTGTCAGTGCATTTGATAATGACTTTAGAGAACTTTTCTCACAGTTCTTGACATATTTCCCAATGCTTGACGAAGATCAAACCGACTTAGACAGACTTATCTATGGAAATTAAGACTGATGGAAGCATTACAATCTTGAGAGTTCGTCGAGCACGGATCGAGAAGAAGCATAGTTTTTCGAAAATAATGACGGAAAACCTCGATGGATCCTCAATTGGTGCGGTAGCCAGGGATCTTTGGAGATATTTTTTATGCTTTTGACAAAGGCTACGTGGAGATGGGCGGAGTATCTTCACCGATGGGTTGGGGAAGAGAAGAAAGAAGAAGAAGTCATTGCAAACTGGAAGAATCTGGCTTTGAGACAGTAATATTTAGGAGGCAGGTATGATGAAAAGGTAGTTCATAGTTTGAATGAAGACCAAATAAATAAGAGTTTGGATTCAAAATAAGCCTTTTATACAAAAATAAATAAAATTCTATTTAATAGGCCTGCTGGATTGAGCTGAAATGCAGTTGTGTTGTGTGATAAAGTTTCACTATCATTGAGCTCTTTTCAGATTATGAAAATTGGTTTGGGTGTGGTATGACTTAAAAACAACTTTTGAGTGCCTGCAGTCCAACTGGACACCTCAAATGATTTGACAAAAAATTATAATATTATTCAAAATGTCATGGAGGAGAGATACTTAGATTTTTATTTATTTATTATAGTATTATTTATTTAAAACCGAAACTACAATTGCTAAGTGCGGATTTAGTTTAAAATATTAAAAAAATTAACCATCTGTCTTAGATGACATAACAGAGTTATATTGATCAATAATTTCAAAACTAGCCTAGAATCAGTATATTTTTAAATAAAAATGTCATTTTGACCAAAACTCAATAAATAAAGAAACAAAAATTAAAATTTTCTTTTCTCACTTAGAGAAAGGTATGATGAATATGTAAAATCTGAAACAAAAATAGTAAATTAAAGTTATTTTACATTATCTTTTTAGAATGAGAATCAAAATACTTCCTAAGTATGATGAATTAAAATTCTACTTATTAGTAGGAATTTGTTTCCACCGGAATCACTTTTAATTCAATTCCTATATTTATAAAACTTATCCAAATATTAAAATGAAGGAAAATTGAATGAGATTCCATTTCTCGTTCTCCATTCCTCTAATACCGCGCACCTAAAAGTCGAGAGAACCTTTATGCCATAGTGACACGAAATAAAAGAACTGACAAAAGCAATGAGTATATATATCAAAGTATTTATTTAAATTTTTTCATTTCAATATTAATTCTTCAAAATTAAATGTTAAAAATGTTAATAATTGGAAATAATATTTGTGTCTTTTCTTCTTTTGTTTAATAGCTTTCATCTATTCTACAATTTACATTGATATACTTATTTCTTAGTCCTTGAATTAAAAAGTTAAAAGTTAATGATGAGATCATATAATCTTATTAAGTTATTTGTCATTAAAGCATTTAGACAAAGTTCATTATTTTTATTGACTTATTAAATTACAAGTCGATGCATAGAAAAGAGAAATTTTTACGTAAATTTATATATAAATTGAAATGTCTTAAATTTAAGATAGATGATATTTATATTAAAGGGAATACATCATCATCTTTTCGATAAGGGAGTTTGCCGACCTACTTAGGCATGTTTTCATTATCTTCATAACTTTTGAATGAGCCCGATCTACTTAATCAAAGGTAGGGTTTGGGTTGACCTTCCAAAGTCCACTTAACCTCATTAAGCTCGGCCCGATAACAGGCCACATGGTTGAGTTTGTCATCTTTCAAGCTTGACGGCTAAGCCTACGAGAAGGCGAAATAACAAAGAAACCGATGGGAATTATGATATTGAAGATACTAAAGCTAAAATTTAAGTTTATTACAAACACAATCATAATTTGTTAAATACTTAGAGAGCGTTGTTTGTTTTTAACTTTTACGAAACGATTTGCTTTTACAAGATTTAAATTGTTTGTTTTTATTTTGGTATCACTTATTTGAATTTTTTAAATTTTATTTTGAATAGAAAAAAGACAAAATATTTCGTTTTTCTATTTGGGAAAATCCATATTTAAAAAGGAAAAAAAATATTTTTAAAATTTTCTAAAATATTTTAAATCTCTCAAATTATTCTAAAATTTTAAAATCCACATAATATTTTAAAGAACAATCAAGATATTTTAAAAGAACAATCCATCATCCAATCTATTTTTTAATTATTAATTTTATATATTATATTTTAATTATATAAAATAGATAAATATAATAATTATTTTTTTAATAATAATAATAAATTTTTATCATAATAATAGTTTATTTTTATTAATATGTTAAGATGTTATACATATATTGTATAAATATTTTTCATTTATCATAAGATAAATTAAACAACTTCATATAGCACATATTAAGTCTTAATCAACATTCGATTAAATAAAATTTCAATTTAACATTGATAAAAATTAACGTCTCTTAGGCTCACATTTGGAACTTCGAAAAATATTAGAAAGAAAAAAAAATATTAAGAAAAATGATTTTTCTCTTGTTTGATTTCACTATGGAAATATAAAGAAAATCAAATATAATTAAAATTCATAAAAATTTTACATATTTTTAAATCTCTTAGTCCTTATATAATAGAGGGAAACAAATAAAACTAGTTTTAATAAACATATAAAATTAATTTATTGAGTTTAAACCATACAAGAGAAATATAAACTCTAGCTATTGATAAAATGTTTGACATTTTAGAGAAGAAGGTGGTACGACAAAGCATGTTTAAACCCCAATAATCATGGCATTATGTGAACCACTGAAATTAAATTAGTTTGTCAGTAGCCAGGTTTTCTCACGTCACTTATTTGTATTCCCTTAAGGCCATTAGAGTTTATCAGCGGTAACTTGGTACCTGCCAGTTAGTCAAAGGTGTGCCAAAACACCTACGGTTAAAATAAAAATTCATACCATTATGTGATCACTATAGTATTAAATGTAATTTTAATTATTACATAATATCATTTATATCTATAGTAGAACTAAAGACTATTATTTATATATATATTATTCTTTTAATAAGGTGTGATTACCTACCTCCAATGAGGAAGTAGGATGTAGGATATAGGATAGAGCTCCCAGTCTTTTCGTGACATGAAGAAATTATTTCTAACCATCACAGATACGATTCATCTTCTAATATTCGTCACATTTCTTATTCCTTTAAGGAAAAGGACACCGTGAGGAAAGGTGCAATAGGTAGATGTCTCATCTCCCTTGTATACCAGACGAACCCCACACTTTCTCACCTCTAACTTCTCTTCCCCGCCATCAATTCCAATTTCATCAACAATTCCAAATGAAACCGTCATGGTCCCGCCCCGCAGATCGAACAATCGACCACGCTTCCGGAGTGTATTAAGGGATTCATACCCAAACCACATGTGGTCAGATTTGATTGTAGATTTATCAATCCGATACCATGCACAGTTTAAAATGCGCTGCAAAAATATACCTAGTGTTTCGACATGTTTGGGTGTTTTGTAAGCATAATTTAATTTGTTTCATAAGTTAAGTAAAGCCGGGAAGCGAGAGACCCGGAAAGTTACAAAACAAGGGCAATATGGTAGGTGTGTCTAAAAGGGCCCAAAGATTTATGAATTGATGAGACTATGGGTAAAGTGAAATAAGGAAAGTTAATTCATAAATAGAAGAGAGATGAGTTATGGGGCTTGAGAAAGGAAATAAGTAAACAACCCAAAAATGGGTTTTGAGGGCCAAACAAGCCCTTAACAAACATGGGTTTCAAGATAAAATTGGTCTCATTTGGGAAAAAAGAAAAAGCGTGAAGAGAAGGAAGAAAGGAAGAGAGAAAGGGAGATCAAGCGAGATCAAGGGTATGGAACTTGGATTTTGGTATGGAAACTATTTTGATCATGGATTTTGTATGGATCACATGGAATTTAAGGCTTGATAGCCCAAATGCTTGTCTCTCCAAATCTAGGGTTTGATTGAGATTGCATCTCAACCCTTGGGTTCTTGAAAATAGGGTTGATAAACCCATATGGTACAAGATAAACAAAGATCCTCTCCTTTGGATGGATTCATGGTTAATTGAGAGTCTTTGAGTTAGGGTTTAGAATAAGCCTAACTAAACATCATGTTTAGTTTATTGTATGGGTCCTAACCCATATTAGAAGGAGTTATTAGGAAGAAAATCCATGATGGATTTTGAAGAAGATAGAAATTGAAAGAGAATGGAGATGAAAAGTGATTCCCAGGGTGAATTGGAATGGTTTTGAGGTGTAGGAGGTGGGGTGATCCATGGATTAAAAGTGAAGGAAAAATGTGAGAAAACATTCTGGGCATTCTCGGGTGTCTTACCGGGCAGGACTTAAGTCCTACCGGTGGGTTTATCGATTCTGGTCATTTGGCCCCGATCCCTAGTAGGAGTTAAGTCTACCAGTGGACATCTAATTTTCGGTTTTGACCCGAGTTTTATTATTTTGGCCATAACTTCCTCATTTCTTATCGATTTGAAAAAGGGTGATTCAAGTGGCGCTACGTAAAATAGACTTCAGGGAGAACCAAACTTTAAAGAAGGTATCTCAATTTCTGACTCTAAGTTGTAGAAAAATCCACTCCAAAGTGAGGTATGTGCTGACCCATTTCTGCCTTCGATTGATCATGGCGTAGTCAGGGTTCTTTTGGGACATACTCTTGATTCAGTACTCAGAATTAGAGTGATTCGGTTGGAATAGAACCATAACATCTTAGATTTAAAAGGGCACAAATAACCAGTGTAAATATGGAGAAAATGTACTGGAAAAAAATTAATATCTGACTATCCCTCCGGAAAAATCGGTCGCCAGACTAGTTGGCATGAAATGCCTGCTAACTTGGTTGGGCGATCTATTGGATTGATTCCAATTCCTGATGTATAGATTATAGAAGAATAAGAATACATGATTAGGTGTGATTACATGTTCATCCTTTTGCTACCGGTATTTGGAATGCGATCACATCGTGAGCGTATAATGTATTTAATAGTAACCTGCATAAGATAGTAAGTTATTGAGCCTTCGTATAATTGTAAAATTACTAAGACGAGTTATTGAATGACACGGCACTCTCTGATCGTGCCCGGCACGTAGTAACCCGGTACTCTCTGATTAGTCTTGTGGCCTCTCCTAACCGTCGCCGGCACACTCAGTGCCGGTACTCTCGGTGTGGTGCTCGGCACTCTCGGTAGTAACTGGCTGCCGTAGTATAGGTACTCTCGATGATTCAATCATGACGGCACTCTACGTCTATCTTGTACCTTAGGTGCTCATTGTGCTTGTCCTACTCATTCGATATTCTTGTCTAGGTAATCTAACAATAATATGATAAGACTCTGAATCAAGAATAAGAAGCTGAATATGAGTGAGATCTTTGAGATGTACCTACGGGTTACCTCTCTGTATGTACGCATGAGCACCTCACAGTTACCTCTGTATTTGCTATGTGGTACCTCACAGTACTCTGTGTCCCGATGATTCAGTGCATTATCTGGTCTCTTATTATCTGATAACTCCGCATGCCAGTAGCGCATGTCGAATATGTCACATACCGATCTTGTTACCATAGTACCTAGGTACTCACGAATCAGTTAAAGTTATGTACCTCTGGGTTAAGTTAAACCGTATTTTACTAAGTCGATGAGTACCTAAGTTACTCTTATGTGATAATAAGTACAAGTTACGTAGTACCCTACAGTACTCAGCATCCATAAGATGAGTATAAGATTGATGATACCTATGGTACCTCCGTATAATGAATCACATGTCTGTGCCTACAGACTAATGTCATTATCGTATAAGTCGATCGGCCACATCGTGCTATAATCTGATCTGTTCCGACTTATCGTACCTCAGTCTGCCATTAAAAAGAATAAGGAAGGCTGTTCTATAGTACCTCACAGTACTTAGGTATTAATCACGAGAATAAGCTGGTCTATAGTCCCGAGTACTGAGATGACGCCATAGTACACAAGTATAAGATCCGAAAGGCTAGAATAAGTTCCGTAATATCAGTATAAGATTCGTAAAACCAGTATAAGATTCGTAAGACCAGGATAGGCTCTGTAGTACAAGTATAATATACGAAGTACTAATATAAATACATGGTACCTAAGACCTCTGTATCGATTAGGTGCATACGTACCTGCGGGTATCTCCGTATAAGCTCCCGAGGATAAGGACTCCGTGCTACCTCACGGGTATTCAGTATAAGTATAGGTATACGTTAACATAGGACTTATTGGGATATGTGTTACCAACCTGGGTTAGTCTCGGGCGCTGTTGATGTGAGAAATGCCTCAGGTACTCCACGTATAGATTAAGTTAGTAAATCTAGTATACGTTCCGTAATCACCTTGTGACCACCGCTGGGTATTTCGAACAAGTGTGGAATTACGTAGAATAAGTATAAGTTCTGTAAACTCTACGGAAGTGCGAGGTCTCATTATAAATAACCATACACAGTTAAGTACCTGTATAAGCATAAGGTTCTGTAACTCTATGGGAGATCGAAATAAGTACCAACTATGAATAAGTATACATGCATATATAAGCTCGGCCACGATGCCAAAAACTTTGAATAAGGAATAAGATCCAAATAAGGATAGTCTGCCATAAGTGTAATTCTGAGGTAAGTATAAGATTGTTATAAGTGTAAGTTCGAGTGATCGTTTATAAGGAGACACAGTAAATATAATATGATCCCCATGGGAGACATAAGCATTCTGTTAAAAGTCACAAGGTACAAGTAGACAGAATTATGTTGATGAGACGAATAGGAACTGAGCCTGAAATCTGAGAAGAAAATCATGAGTTATGTAAAGAGATGATTAGGATGCCCTTCATTACTTTTTCTCAAAGTTTGCTCTGAATATGATCCGTGGTTATATATTTGGTTCTCTGGAAGTTCGCTGATGATTTTGATGTTGTTTATGTTATAGAAGTTTATCATGTTTGGGTAATGCATGTGCATCGGTATAAGTTATAAAATATGATTCCCACTAAGCGTAGCTTAACCACAGGTTCTGTCGGGTTCTTAGGTCTGAAGACATCAATGAACATCGCATCTGTTGAGCCGCTTATTGGGGTTCACTACATGTAGGCTCAGATGCTACGATTTGTAAATGTAAAAAGTAAAGTTTTTTTGTATTTGTAAATAGGATAATTATATTTTATAATTTTAGGATCTGTATAAGGTGTGATATACAGGTGCCGTGCAACTTTAAAAAAAAAAAAAAAAATCGGTCGAAATTCGATTATATGGTCATCGCGTTCAGGCATCGGGCGTGACAAAAACATAAAACCCGTAATCAACATCATCAAAATAAAAGCGAGGAACAAAATATGCGAAATTTTAGGTGAAATCTGATGGAATCTCTGCGAAATTTCGATTATCTGTTTTCTGTTTTCTTGGCTCTAAAATCTGATTGAACCCACCCAAAATGCACAGAAGTGGCGCCCTCCAACCACCGAGCCATTGATTGCACTTATTATATATAGTGCAAGCTTGTTATATTCTCTTATTATTTATTTGTTATAATCCTTTATAATATTTTATTTTATTTTATTTTATATTATAACATAATATTTTACAATCCAATATTAATTTGAAAAAGAAGAAATAATAAAATAATATCATTTAAAATTTGAAATTATAATATATAATATTTTGAATCTATATTATCTATAATATTTATAATAATATAACAAAAATAAATAAATAATATCTCTTTAACATAATAATATCTGAATATATAATCAAAATATACTTTTAATTTTAATAATTACTAATCATTGATTTTAATCTACCTTACAATTAAGATATGAATCATTTCTCATCATCTATATTAAATATGAAAATTTTATTAATTAAATACTGTGCAAAATATCACCGATGTTACCGATATTTTGTGTTAAATTACCAAATGTCTTCATGTATATAGTTGAATAGCGGATGGAAGGAGATCTGGGGGAGTGTGGAGGGTCAATGACCCTTGACGCCTGACCCGGCCTGAAGCGCGATTCCAGGCAACTGTATTATACCAATGATAGCAGGCGGCTCTACTTCTTGGGCCACCCACGTGCTGCGATCCAGCGAACCATTCAGAGATTCGCTACGAGGCGAAAACATTCTCGGCATTTTGCCCACGCCTTCGACATGCCCTGTATCAGCGAAACATTTTTGCATGTGGGATGTCCTCGATCTAGGATTATTAATTTTTGCACAAAAACACATGCAGTGAGGAGAGAAAGTAGTATAATTAGAAGGTTGATTTACGATCAGAATCTGTGTTAAGATTCCTTATGGGATATGTTTTACATTGTCATTGCGGTCATTCCCATTAGTGCGAGGCGATTAGAAATTAAAAGTTGAAACTCCTGGAGCCCGTTGTTCAATGCGGCAAGTGGCGCTAGAAAGGTTTAGAGGGATGTGCAATCATTGGCTATTACATTTCAATACTTCTTTTGCGGAAGCTACGCGATGATTGGAGATTTATGCGACATCGATTCAGTATTTGGTAGAAAGTCCACCTAAGGCCGGTGAGACAGTGATGAAATTGACTTACCTTTCCCGGTTTAATCTAATGAAGGTAGGGGCTGAGATCAATGGGTGAAACTCCTTTATAATAGGTTCACGATCACTTAAGTTTAAATCTGTCAGAACTAAACCAGAAGAAGCGAGGCAGCCCCGATGGTATTGGTGATGAGAACTTTGTCAAGGAGCTTAAGCCAGAAAGAAGCGGCGATTTATTAGTGTGTTGTGATGAGAAAGATGAAACCGTCCGTTTCTTAGATTTTGCCTTGCATCTGCTAATGATAATACTTGAAGGTTTGTCAAAGATTTAATGAAGGTGGTACCTCTTGTACCACTAAAGTCCGCCTTGAGCTCTACTAAACATTGAAGGCTCCCCCGAGTCATCAGCGATTCCTTCGGTTAAAGCATTATAGATCAAGAGTCGAGAAGAGATGAAAGTTCACAAATGTTTTGCGGAAGACTTGCTAGTTTTTTACAATTCGTCAGATTCAAGGAAACAAGCCCATTAAGTCATCGATTAATGAAGAGAAAGCGGTTCGGTATAGCACTCCCGAATCCTAGAAAAAGCTCCATCAAACTCTTTGCGCCGCCTGGATCTCTGGAAACTGCCCGGAGTCTTGGCTTGAGTTTGAAAGTATGAGAGTTTCGGGGGACTTCAACTTAAAAATCTTCGATGGTGTGGCTCGAGGCTTTTGTAATCTTCGGATTTAAGTAAAGCAAGTCGGAGAGATTCTCAATGGAAGATGGCAATCCTTTATTGGAGTCCCTTCTAAAAGCTGCGGTAAGTATTCCCATATTTCCTTGGACCTCTGGAAATTTATTCAATTTGAAGGGACTCCATATGGATCTTTTGTGAGAAACTCTTGAGTTTCTTGCGGCCATCTAGATCGGAAAATAAGCTTCTTGTGAAATCAATGGATGGGCAGACCTCCACCAAACTTGTACAACCTTCGAAATTAGTCTCTCGGGTTCGGGGCTCCAGGAGGAAGTGCAGGTTTTGGTTAGATGTTGGGAGTGGCTAAGTTTCATCATTTCAACTTCTGAATGCATCGAGAGTGAGAAAAAAAAAAACTGATCAAATGCCACATTATTATAACCATCTGTTAAAAATTGCAAATAAATTATATTGTTACCTTGTTTCCTTCGAGTTGTTTTAAGGCACAACGAAGCTACATGTTTAACTCAAAAAAGTTTCTCTGGATGAAAATTCCAGTGGTAGGGGACTAAGGGTATCCAAGCCAATAGAGATCTTGCTCATTGGATAGAAATTTGAAATTTCCATAAAGGTGCAACAAATAATTTATCTCTATCCCATCATAGTTAATCCTTCCCCAAGAATCATGACCATGGGCCTCCAATTCTTTTACTGACAAATATTCTGAACTTCCATCTTTTTGCATATTACGGACTTTGAGCAATCTTAATCTCTTTATTTTCTTAAAGGCTTCAACACTAAATTTTAGCTCTTTGATGCAATCGAATCCCGAGAATATACCTTCAAGCTGCTTAGGTCACAGCATTAACCAAAAGTAGTATGAACTACAAGTTAAAATAGTGAAATTTGAAAAATGATTAAATAAAATAGAGAAAAAAGAAAGAAGAAACTCAAGCCAATAGCAAACTAATTACATTTCTTTTCTTTTCTTTTTAATTTATTTTTCCCTTCTGTGAGTGTTATTACAACAATGAAGTTCTAACAAAAGAAAACACATCTTTTAAGGTAGCAACATTTGTAATGTTAAGTGAAATTATACAAAACTATGAGTACTTGAAGGAGATTGGAAAAACAAATTTTAAATTAACATCGTTTTCCTCTACAACTTTACATGAAAAAAAGAGAGTCGATGCATCTTGGTCTTACACGTGGTGGCCCACATTGACGCGGTGATGTCTTCGCCCAGACCCGCAGCCTCTGCGTTTGCCAAAGTACTTCAGATGCCTTGACGATTTCCATCCGTTTCTTGTAACAAATCATGCATCCACGCTCATTCTCCAAAATAGTGATGAGTGATTTATCTACAAGATTTCTGTCCCGATTACTTCAAGAAGAAACATGACTCTACAGTATTTCTCAACAAAATCTTTATTTATGACCTTTGCGAAGAGTACAACATCAAAAATATACTGAATCATTCTTATCTAACCCTTTAAAACTCGTTTGAGCACATTTTGAACTTTTGGTTTGAGGAATTTGTTTGAAAGATTTTTGCCAACTCACTCTCCCGTTCACATTTTCCTTTTTACATAGAAAAGAGCCCCGAAGACTTTGGGGCCAGCGGAAGGCATCAGTATAATATAGTACCGTCCATATTCAAATCTTTTGAAACATCGCCGTCTAAAGCATGCCGACGAATAACTTCGAGGCTTCATCCTTTTCTAGTGCAGTAACCGTATGTTCCATTCACTTAGGATAACTTAGCAAATGTGGTCTCTAGTTGTAGCATGTGATAATTCGGCTCACTGGACCAAACCAATCAGATTCACTTTACTGAGCCTCAATTGCTCTTCTTGATCCACATCATCCAAGAATGATAGGTTCCTTCTTATTGTGGGTCTATCCTTACCACAGGAGTGATTCCTCTACTAAATTTTGTGGATTCCGTCCTTAAATTTGTGAAAATTTACTTATGAAGCCATGAAAGGCCATCTTTGCGTGACTCTTAACATTTGGAAGAGAAAGCAACAACCGAATAGAGCATAGATTAGGTCATAAATAACTAACAATGGTAGTCTACCTAATACCGGCCATTACTTAAATTCTATATCAAACATCGGGAGATCGATACATAATAAGTCATCCATTTTTTTCTTGGGACTCCATCTGACTAGGCCATTTGTGTAACTTGGGGTGTGCGATCCAGCTTTACATTACAAAATATCTCCAACAATTTCCCTCAATAAGTTTCTTTTCATGCTGCCAAATTCATTTTGAGAGAGGTGAAATCCATAAAAGGGATGGAAAAATATCAAATATAAAGAGTGATCAGTTGATCCCTTTGTTGAAAATAAAATGGACGGTCTGACCCCGAAGAAGGGGCTGAAGTTTGATTCATGGAAAATATGAGGAAAAAAACTCTTTAAGTCTTTTGGTTGTACGATGAAAAATATGAAAAGGAAAATCGAGTATAAATAAAATGATGTAGAAATATCTGTGGTATTGTGAAATTATTTAAGTTAAATTAAATTAAGTAGATTTGAAGTAGCAATAAAAATAATATACGGTTTAACTTCATTTTTACTTTTTCTCTCTTATTTTCTTGGCCTTATATTTCCCTCGTGTTTCCACGAACAAAACTAGTGAGTAAAAGAGACGAATGTAAGAGTACCAAAAATTTACTTATCTTCTTCACAATTTTATAAATCTAAGGGGAAATGGAACTCGACTTGAGAGAAAAAAGAAAGAAAGAGATGGTAGTAAGAATTTCACGTGAGTCCCATCCGAAATTATTGGCTCGCCGGTTAAAGTTGCTTTCCCATGACAATTCTCATGTCTCCACAACAAATTTATTTCATGCTTTGCAAATGCTTCTCATAACACCCTTCTTGTCTTTTGACATAGAGAGGATCGATATATAAATGGTAGGGCTTTATGTCCCAAAACGTGCTTATGATCAATAATCTTTGCTAGCTCATCAAGACATGACTCGAAGCCTCAGTTCTCGGAGAAAAGCGTTGTGACCCGATTTTCGATTATGACAGAGTGCTGGAGATATTTGTTTCTCTCCTAATTTGTAGTAGTCCATGAAAGTGTCGATTCCCTTTTGAAGAAGCGCGTTGTAAAGATGATCAGTGAAGCCCATTCGGGTGTCTTCGCCTCTGAAACTAAGGAAGACATCATGCTTCCATTGATGGGTGGAAGAAGAAGCCATTGGAAAGCCACCTGGGAGGGAAGAGAAAGTTAAGAGGTCATTTGACAAGCGGAAGAGAAGGAAGCCCGGGAGTGATCACGGGAGAGAGACTAGAGAGGACTCTTTTTCTACGAAAAATAATAATGAATGGAAGAATTTATTAATTGATTTATAACCAATAATGCTATTCTCACTTTGAATTTAAGTAAGAATTCACTGCTTTTCTAACAATTCCATTCTGTTAAAGTCCTCTTAACAAAACTAGTGCAGTCGTTATTTTTGTGAGATAAGGTAAATTTTTATTTTACCACCAATATATTTTTCTTTTAGGCTCCACACAACCTGTTGAATTAAAAGTACTAAATAAAAAAATATAAAAATAATTTTTTATACTTAGTTTCTACATAAAATATACAATAAAATCAAATATAATACAAATTTCTCAAAATTTATATATTTTAAAATTTCTTATTCCTTATATAACATTAGTTTATTAAATTTAAATATTTTTATTTTTACTTAGTACTACACTCCGAAAATAGAACATGATCTACAACTCATGTGTAATTTTTTTTCTTTACATAATATAAAACTTTAGAATTAAAAGGGTGACTCGAAAATAACTAAAGCTATTATATTTAATTACTTAAAATACTAAGAAAAAAATGTTTAAGAAAAATGAACACATATTTCATTTCAACATATATATATATATATATATATATATATATATATATATATATATATATATATATATATATATATATATATATATATATATATTGATCTCCCAATAGTTCAGGCATGAGGCCAAGGTTTTGTATTTATAATATATATCAATTTCATGAACAATTACATAAATAAAGATTAAGGAAATCTAAGCAGTAAACAAATTATATAAAAAAGGTTTATTATCCTCATTTAGAAATATATTAAAACCTAATTAAGCAGGAAATTAAGAAAAACATTCCTGAAACAAAAAAAAAAAAAATATTTGTGAAGTGATTACGGTTAAAGAAAGGCTGATTCCCTTCAAACAAAGAAAAAAAGTATTTTGAAAGTGGGATCCACACGACTAAAGAAAGGCGAAGATGAGAGGAGGATAAATGACCCTATTTGAGCCAATTCCCTTCCCCCTCCGCTTTCCTCTCATTTCTTTCACTTCATCATTTCCAATTTCCCACTAACCTTTTTAAATGAGTTTCACTTTCATTGTTTAGTAAGTATTATTTGGAAGTGCCTTTTAATATATATATATATATATATATATATATATATATATATATATATATATATATATATATATATATATATATTCTTGAGTCGGCTTCATACGGCTAAAAGAGGCAGATGACGAAAGACTGGATGACCCCCGTTTGGGAACAAAGCAAAAATAGTTTTATTTTAATTTTTCATAAATAAATTTGTTTTAGAAATATTCATCAAACTCATCTTCTTTCCATATAAATAGACATTCATAGTTGTTAAATATGATTTTAAGATAAAATTTAAATCGCATTCAATAAATACGGTTTGAGGTAAATTTTAAAACCATATTTTAAAACACCGCATTCACTAAATACGGTTTGAAAATTTAACTAAACCACATTTATCTTAAAACCACTTTGTTGGTAAAAATATAGGTTTTGAAAATTAACAATAGTATTTGGTAAATACGGTTTAAGAAAGTTACCTTAAATCCCATTCAACAGCTCTGATTTATACATTAATATCTAATTGTAACAAAAAAAAAGATTAGTTTCACAAATATTTTAAAAAAAAGAATCAATTCATGCATTAAAACAGAAAACTATTTTCGTACTAAACTACCCATTTGGATTGAGCATTTACTTCCTCTATTTTCTTCCAGCTTTTCGATTTCATCATTTTTTAGTTTTCCTTACCACCACATTTTAGGCTTTTTTTTTGGAAGTGTCAACTTTGTTTCCCCCATTTTTCTTTATTCGAGTTTCAGCTTTTCCTACATTTGATTTTCTTTGAAATCCTCCCTTCATGAATGTTCCTTAATTCCAATTTCTCATAATATAACAATTGATATTTAAATATTAATAAGTAAACAAAATTCAAAATAAATTTCAATATAAAATATATTTTATCATAATTACTTCTATTTTATCTTTGAATACTATAATAATGTATGTGTTCACATGCTTTCAGAAGTCGTTCAAGCGTTTGAAGTTTTAAAAGTAAGAGATATCTAAAGGAAGATCCATATTCGAGTCTCAATTGAGACAATTTACTACATTTATAATAAAGTGCTTAATTTTCAAAATAATAATAATAATAATAGGGAAAATTTTGTATTATGCTACCAATTCGAAAACAAATGTACATATAAGTAGATTAGTTTATATGATTCAAACTATTCCTAAAAAAAATAATTATGGAGTCTCATTAAATACCATAACTAACTAATGTACTATTATAAATAATAAATATTAGAGAGGTGAAATACATACATCACCAGGGCAGTTTACATAAGTTTAAGCTCTTTCCCACTAAAAAAATATTATAGTCCATTAGTATGCTATCACATAATTAAGAATATACTCATATAACTAGTGAATATCACTATAAACGTTTTAATTAATTAGTGAGTAAACACTAATTTAATCCAGCTTCTGAGTTAATGGCATATCATGGGGAGTTACCCACAGATGCAATGATAATGGGTTACTTAAAAAAAAAATTATTTTCCTAACTTTATAAATTTATTAAGAAATAAATTTATTATTGAGAGCTCGATAGATTGAATTTGAATAAAAACCAATTACAATTAAATTAACTACATTCAGTGAGATTTTTGTGATTTAGTTTCAAATTCTACCACTTTCTTATAAAAAAAAAAGCAATTTCAAATGTCTAATTCATTTAAAGAATGGTGTGGTGGGGTTGGATAGAGTTGGAGCTGCATAAAGGAGTCATGGTAAGAAATTAGGCAGCCCACAAAAAAAGTATTGTTGAAAATGGGCTCCTGCGGCTAAAGAAAATACCAACGATGAGAGGTGGAAGACCCTCCCTTCTTATCTTTCTTTCCTTTTCCCAGTTTCCCACCTCCACTTATTAGGCTTTTCATGAAATTCTCCTTCATGGTTTTCTGTTCAATTTCTCATAATATAATATAGTCAAACAAATTGTATATAAATATTAAATAAGTAAACAAAATTAAAAATATTTTTCAAATATAAAATATATTATTACATAATTACTTCTCTTTATATCTTTGAATACTATAATGTAAATCTCATCAAGTAAAATACCAGTACACAATTCATAAGTAAATTACCGACTATAAATTTGAGAAGCTATAACTATTCATTCTTTCAAAATTATAATTTATAGGAAAAGCATAGTAGTGTTAGAGAAGTAAATACTTAAGATAGACTCAAATAGATGATAAGTACTAATAATTGGACTATATCATATTTCAATTCTTCATATGTAATCAGAGTAAAAGTAAATTGGAAGTTTCATGATCTTTGAGAAAAGTTAAAGTTTTACAAACATGCAATTTCTTGGATTGAAATGATTTTAAAAGTGCAGAACTAATTGTAAATTTTTTAAGCAACCTATGGAAAAAAAATTATAATCATTTATGGAATGTATGGGAGATAAATGAGTTTGTTTACGAAAATCCGGTAGACCTCTTTCGTCATTAGAAACTACCTAGCTTTTCAAAATCTTCGGTTGTGGCGTGCTATCACATAACGAAGGACCTGAAAGTTAAATGGATTTGTTGAAATCTTCAAATTTCTACGTATGGTTGAGAAATGGATTTGTTGGATCTCTCTATTAATGGAAGATTCAAACTAAATTTGATAACTTCAGAATTCTAAATAGAAGTGTTTCACGATACGCAGGTTGTGAGGCTCTATTTCAGACATCAAAATGGCGCAAGCAGACATTGATAATAACCAAAAATTATAGCGGAATGTATGGTTTAAAATATGGTGTTTTAGTTGCAAAATATGGTTTTAGATTGAGACCAGAATTGCAAGTAACCATCAAATTATGCGTTATAATAAAAAAAAAGTAATTTACTGATTCAATTATTTATTAATGAATGATATTTGAAGACTTTCTCACAATTTAAATATTCATAAATGTAATCATATTTACAAGGAAGCAAATAAAATAACATATTGTTTCACTAAAAAATGTATTTATAATGTTGATTCTAATATTTGATGATCAAACTTTTCTAGAGATGTTTTAAATTTTGGTTTTGATGATTATTGTGCTTCATCATTTAATAGATTATGTATAAGTTTTCTTGTAGTTTCCTTAAAAAAAAAAAAAAAGTTTTACAAGCAATTATAATTTGAAAGAATGATGTGAAATGTAGAAGAAAAGTTAAAAGACTTCACCAAAATGGGTCACCAGTCTTTGAAGTGAAGTTGCAGTGAAACTTTCAATCTCATTATGTAGAGGACAATGATTCATCACGATCTCTACTCTCTCTTCATTTTGGAGTTGTACTCATCCATCATAATTTTCAAGGCTTGTGATTCTATCCACCCAATTCTTGTGATTATTCTCACCATAATAAGTAGTGTGCTTAACCTCGATATTTCATTTATATCTAGGGTCTAACCTCTTTGCTATGAAAAGCATCACATTCAACCTTGCAGTACACTGATATTTATCAAATTTTTCCCTCATTTTCTTTTTCCATTTCACAAGGAGCTTTGTCATTCTTCTCTCAAAAGTTTTAAATCTTTCAAAATTTTAATTATCTCAGAAAATACATTAGTGTCTGATAAAAGAGCAGGATACTTTTACAGGATTACATCATAAAAGCTTTAAGAAATCTAGTAAGGTTCCTTGCATTATTCAATATTGTTCATTAAACTAGTTCATCCCAAAACTCCAATCAAGAATTTACTATCAATATCCTCGATCTCTCGAAAAGCCTTTTGATAAATTTATAACAACTTCAACATAATAAGTAAGACCATCTAGTTGGACAATCAATTGCAAGGAATATTTATAATTAACATTTGTTAGCTCACAACATTTTGAACAAATCTAATCTTTGTGGGCTGCCCATAACATACTTGACAATTGCTCTAACTTTTCAATAGATCATGAAACAATTTAACTTCATCCTTGACAATTAATTGTAGGACATGAAGCGAAACACCTTATGAAAAGCTTCCCACCCATTACAAAAGCATTTTTCTTTAACAATCTTTTTTCAATTGTTGGATTAGGTATCATTTGATGATGCATTATCATGATGATGCACATGACCTTTAGTCAATCCCCACTCATCCATGCAAGTGTCGATAACATTCCCGATATTAATCCCATGGCTTTTCAACACAAGAATTCAAATTCTCTTATGCATATTCATGTGATCAATAAGTGACGGTCAATAAATAAGACATATTACAGATAACATCAAATGTCTTATTGTCAAAGAAACCCTTTGACATTGAGATGTGAGCAAAACATAATTTTCTTTTCTCTTCAACATATAAAGAAAAACAATCCCTTGCAATCGTGTACCTAGATTGGAATTTTTAAATTGAGAACCTTCTTGGATTATTCTTTAAACCCATCTCCTTAAACAAACCTAAAGGTAGTTCATCACTTTATAATCATCCTAACAAAGCATTCTAGTAGCTTCTTGATCAAAATTCAACATGTTAGATTTACTGATTTTCAGATTTTACATTTGAGATTCAAATTTTGGATTGTTAGTTTGTTAGCATCGACTAAATCTTTTTATAAGGAAACTTCTTGCAAACTATCCTTAAATGTTTCCACAATGAAGTGTCTTGAGAACTTAAAGCTAGATAACTTTTTCCACACCATACACATATAGCTTTCCCGTTCAGATTTACCCTGGAGTGCTTACATTTTTAAAATGGACCCAAACCTCGAGTTCTCTTTGTCATAGAATTATCATTAGATTCTTGTTTATTCTAATTGGCTTTTTTGAGAATCACAGTTCTTTTTGTTGTAGCCATGTCCTTTGAAAGGTAGCAGCATGGAAACCAACATATTCATCCCTAAGATTAACGAGATGATTTTCTTTTATTGACACTCATAGATTAATATTACAAATAAGATCAATTAGTTAATTAATCAACAAAACAATTAGTATAGTGAAAAATAACCTCGAACAATAAAAATTTACGAATTCTTATTGCTTTTTACTCTGCATAAACTCAGAGGTATCAGAAGTTAATAATATTTTAACTCAAATATTGCAATTTGTCAGGAATAAGGAAAAATAGAAAAATCATTAGAAATAAAAAATAGAACATGTAAACCAAAACAAAATAATTTTTTGTGTACTATCTCTGTAATGGATGATTTTATATCCTTCTTCTTGAGTAATAGATTGCTTTTTTTCTTTAAAAAATGATTTAAAAATTATAGTTTATAAGCAAACCAAATTAACATATTCAAACTTAAATAATATTCAAAAAAATTGATTGCTTTTTATATTCATTAATTTGTCTTTACTACATTTTTTTTTGAACAAACATTCAATAAAGCGAAGGAAATTACACTGCCAGTTTATTTAGAGTAAGATCAAATGTGGGATCCGGAAACATTCAATCATTTTCACGCATTGAGCTCTTTATTCCTAAATGTGCTAAGATTGTCACTTCGATTTATATAGAAAATCTTCGCTATTGAAGTCATTGTCACGATGAAACGGAGACAAAGAATAGGAAAGAAAAACAAGTCCAACAAATCCAATACCTCTTAAGTTCAATAAAAACAAAGCAAAATGGCTGAGACGATTTAGAAAACGGGTTTTAACAATCATTAGTTCTAGCACGTGATCAAAACTCTCAGCATTGAT
Organism: Tetrastigma voinierianum; assembly: GCA_016808115.1. Lineage (NCBI taxonomy): Eukaryota > Viridiplantae > Streptophyta > Magnoliopsida > Vitales > Vitaceae > Tetrastigma > Tetrastigma voinierianum. The sequence continues at coordinate 112,472 of JAEQBH010008708.1, forward strand.
GTGTTTACTCACCGTGATGAGTGATGCGCGAAGAGTGAATTAAAATAAGCGGACGAAAAATCAATGGGAGGCGAGGCGGAGTCAGGGCGCGAGGGAGGCGGGCTGCAGTTTGAAATGAATTGTTTTAGCCTTTAGGGTTGATAAATAAGAAAGTGTATTAGGTTTTTTAATTTTAGACTTAAATGGTTAAGGTTCTTTAGTTTTTGATATTAAAAGTTAAAACTACGTCGTTTAATATAAAACGATGTAGTTTTTGTGTTTTATCAAAACTACGTCGTTTTATGTTAAAACTACGTAGTTTTTCACCATATTTAATAATCTAAATTATATCTATTTAACACTTAAATTAGTATTATATGATTGTGAGTAACGATAGTATTTACTTAATTTAATAATTAAGTAACCTTGATATTGTATTTCGTAACCTTGAAGTTTATAGAGTTAAAATATTAGCTATAATAATATTAAAATTTTTAATTAAATTACACTTTTAAGTTTTATTTCAATATTCATATTAAAATAATTTGAACATAACTAGCAATTTTACTATAAAAAGTTATATTTATAATATTAAATTTTATTATATTGTGAACATTTATATACACACAATGACATAAATATGATATATATATATATATATATATATATATATATATATACACACACATTAAGTGATCAATTAGTAATTGTTCAATTTACCTGTATCATTATTATCAAAATAATATTAAATTTCATTTATAACAAATAATTTTAAACTTTATTGTGTATTATTATTATTATTATTATTATTATATCATATATACCTATTTATATATATATATATATATATATATGAATTTTAGTAAATTATCAATTACGGTTTCCCGGTTCTTCGGTTCAATGCAATTCGGGACAGTTCGGTTCGGTTCTCGGTTTGGAGAACTCATGTTCTCCATACCCGCTCCATTAAAAATTTTCGGACCAGTTCAGTTCGGATAAAGTCAAACGGTCAACGGATATATTCGGTTTTGGATATTTTCGGTTCGGTTTTTCGGTTCAGTTCGGGTTCTCCAGGACAGTGCACGTCTGATGAATTGTGTTGGAAATTAGGACCCACATGACTAAAAGGGCCATCAGGGTAAGTAGTAGACAATGGACATTGAATAGGTAAAGACATATTTGTCTCCCCAGTTATCTCACATACAAAATCATTTAATATTAAATAGAAAAGAGAGATTAAAAGTTTACTAAACCAAGTGGTATATGTAATGCTATCGAGTTGAATTATCGTGGTTCTTCATGTTTATCAGTTTAGACAATGTTGGGGTTGTTTTGGGTTGTTTTTACAAAAAAGCATGTTTGGGTTTTGAAGGGTTTGAGTTGAGAAATTTGATTAGGATGGAAGAAAATTGTCAATTACGGAAAAAATGAAGATGGGTGTCGATGCCGAAAATTAGTGCTATATAAATATAATCAGCGTTTATCGAAAATATATCAGTTTTCTATATCTCGGATGAAGCAGATTTTGTTAGTAAATGTTGCAGAAATCTAGCTATCAGTTCGACTTACATTGAATTCACAGGAATAATCGAAATTTCACATATTTTAAAACACGGGGTGTTAAGCATCACATGATATGATCATATGGCTGCTACATGACTTCTTATAAACGAGACACATGACAAGTGAAAAGAGAAAGGATAAAAGCGAGAGAAGATATTTTGTAAATATGATAGAAAACTTGCTCTCTCTCTCTCGTTTCTCTCTCTCTCACGTTTCTCTCTCCTGTCTCTTTCTCCACGTTCCTCTCCTGCTCCTCTCTCCTTCCCACTTCTTTGTTTCCTTTCTTTATTTTTTTCTTTTTCATGTTTCTTTCTTTATTCTTTTCCTTTTTTAACACTTCACCTCTTTTCCCTTTTTCTCCTTTCTTTCCTCCTTTCCTTTCTTTTCTCTTTTCTCTCCCACCTCTGCATGAATTTCTCTCCATTTTGAATTGATTGATAAGTGAGCTTCCTCTCACTGTTTCATCTTCCTCTTTCTCCTTTTAAAGATATTTTGTCAAAACATCTACCTATTGCTGCTCCTCACGGTGTCCTTTCAGGGAAGAAGAAGAAAAATCGGTTGTGCACCTAATATTAGGTAAACTTGTTCCTCCTTAGCCCTTTTCCCTGACTTCTTCAAAATCACGGAGGGAGCTCTACATCCACTGTATCCTCATCCTACATCCTACTTCCTCATTTGGGTAGGTAACCACTCCCTTTATTAAAAAAATAATATATATATATATAACAATATCTCACGAGTCTCTTACTATAGATATAAATGTATGCCCATGGCAATTAAAGTACATTTAATATTATAGCCATCACATAATGGTATGAATTTTTATTTTTGCAAGTAGGTCCTTTGTTTCCTGCTCAGCTTCAAATCTATACGCATTCCAGGAAATTCAGTTGAGTAATCCTTTGTGGCGTAGGGAATACAAAATGGTGATCGGGTGAGCCAATTCGGACAAACTGTTTACATGGGTTTCATATTACTGATTATGATTAACATTTTCATTTAAAATTGTCAAAATATTTTATCAATAGAGTTTTCATTTCTCTTGTATGATTTAAACTCAATAAATTAATTTATGTTTATTAGAAACCCAGTTATTGTTTCCCTCTATTATATAAGGATTAAAGATTTAAAATATGTAAAATTACAGTGAATTTTGGTTATGTGTTGATTTTCTTTTATATTTATAAGGAAATCAGCAGAAAAATCATTTTCGCAATATTTTCTTCTACAATATTTTGAGTTTAAACGAGCCTAATGGCGTTTGTTTTCTTCGAATGTTAAATTTAAATTTTATTTAACTTAATGCTGATTAAGACTTAATAGTATTAAGTATGAAGTTGTTTTTTTTAATATTGTCTTTCTATTAATTATTAAGTTTTTTTTATATGCTTAAAATTAATATCTTAATTATATCAACAAATCAATTTGTTTAATTTTATTCTTATAATAAAATGAAAAATATTTATACAATATATGTATAACATCTTAACATATTAATAAAAAATAAACTATTATTATGTTAAAAAATTTATTATTATTATTACAGAAAAAAATTATTATTTTTATCTATTTTATATAATTAAAATACTTATGTAGTTATGGTGCAAAATAGATTGATGATAGATTGTTCTTTTAAAATATCTTGATTGTTCTTTAAAATATTATGGATTTTAAGATTTTAGAATATTTGAGAGAAAGATTTAGAAATATTTTTAGAAAATTTAAAATATATTTTCCCTTTTAAATATGGCCTTTTCAGAAATAGAAAAAATGAAATATTTTGTATTTTCTATTAAGAGAAAATTTAAAAAATTCAAATAAGTGATACCAAAGTAAAAAATCAAACTTGATCTAAATTGTAAAAGCAAGTGCTTTCGAGAAAAAGTAAAAAACACTACCCTCTTGTACTCTTGCTTCAGTTTTATCATTACCTTTCTCCTTTGCATTCTTGCTTTCTTTTCAGGATATTTCATCTTTCTAGGCCGGCCAAGAGAGGAGACAGAGAAAGGGCAAGACAACATGCTGATCTTTATAGAGTTGCCTAAGCGGAAATGGTGAAAAGAAAACATGGCTGAATCACACAACTAAAGAATGCTTGAAACAACCCACCTTTATCTGAAATAAAGCATGAAATTGCTTTTCCATAGAGAAGCACAATACCCTTGGGCTTTCTAGACTTTCCTTCTTTTCTTCCTATGGTAGGAGGGGTGAAAGCCCACCACCATAATTAGTTCACCTTAAGAGAAATTTCACAAACCTCTTCCATCAAATGCACCAAAACATGCAGAAAAACAGTTATTTGGGCACTTATCTCTTTTGCAGAGGAACCACTGTTCCATTAGGGATTGTCGGATTAGGAGAAGATGGGGAGATCTGGTACGCTATCAGGGTTTAGGTCAGAATAGATTAATGATATAGAGGGAGGAAGAAGAATGAGAGTTTTTCTGTCAAGCCTTCGAACATATTGACTAATTAGTGCAGTCCATGTAGGGTCAAGGAACATGTTGACTAATTACTTACCATAAAAATTAAAAAAATTAAAAAAAAAAAAAAGCAGAGTCAAGGAAGAGTCAACATGTCATGATCCAGTTCAAATTGATATCTTAAGTTGCAAATGGACAAGAATGAAAAGGGGGCAAAAAAGTGGGGTAATCTTTGTTTGCTTGTTTTTTGGGGTGTTATATCAAATGAGTGCAACAAATAGAACTTCTAGGGAAGTTGGTATGAACCAAGCGCTCGAGAACTATTTCCTTACCAACCCCTTTCTAATGGACTAGGGGATCCTGAGTTTGACTTCCTTTGTCAGTTTCATTTCAGTGATCAGATAAAGTTTAGCCTGTATAGATTTTCATTTCCCTAGAGCCCCAGAGGTTGCCCACCTGTTAGGTTCCACAATGTCACCTAAGAAGAACAAAAAGACTTTGAAGAAAGACTAGTTCAACTCTTACATTGTGACAGGTGACACTTACTATAACAACTCAATGTCATTTCAAAGGATAATTAAACCCAAATCTACTTAACTGTAGAACTTCCAAACATAACCCACTTAGCGGATGAAAACATACCTTATTGCTGAAAAGCATGTTGTCGCAGATTTTGAGGATCCTAGAAGCCCCGAGAGGCTTTTATTGGAAGTTTGAAGGCTGACGAGTGCAGATAGATCTTCACACTAACAAAAAGCATATAACATGATTAAAATATCCAAGAATCTAACATACATTCTCATCTGAACCCAATGTCTGAGTTAAAAAATAACAGCCTTCCAACAGCAGAGAAAAATCTTCATAGAGATTTTGGTGGCAATGGTGCGGGTAGATTTTCAGCAACAACTTCATACACGAGGCGCAGAGATATCGAGAAAAATTAAAAATATGAGGTAAAAATGGAAGAGAACAAAAATGAAAGTTGCTAGAGTGCTTCAAAAGTTCATTTAAGACCTCATAACCAAAATCAAACCCCCTTCCACCCTAAGTCTCTCACCAAAATCCAAAAAGATAAAATAAAATAAATAAATAAATAGATCTAAATAAACCTAAGCGTGTAGGCTTGTAAATATATATGTACTAGCGTACAAGCGTGATGCAAGTACATTAAAGAAGAAAAGAGACATTATAGGTAGAGATCATTCTTTGAATCCGCACTGACAAAGTTAGAAGCAAATTAAAAAAAAGAAGAGTCCTGCACCTTAACTCTTCCATGTCGACTCGTTAGGGGATGAAAGCGTCGAACTTTCTTTCCATCTTGGCCGACCCTACGGGATGTGCCATCAGTGTGTAAAATGATAGCAAAATGAAAATAATAATATCATTAAGGAAATTGAAATGTATGAAACTTTAGTTTTCGACCATGAAAAGGAACTCACCGGCTTTGTTGAGTTCAGAAAGAAGCTATAACTAGTAGGAATGACTACTTCACGAGGCTTGAATCTTCTTAAAGATGCGACAACGGATATTGGCACTATAAAATAATAGAGAAAGCGGTATTTACGACAGTGTCGCTCGATGAAAGGCCGCTTTCCAGACAACTGCCAAAGAAAACATAGAAACATAGCGCCTTAAAGAGCGGGGCTTTTGAATAGCGATACTCGGCTGTCTGGGCGATATGGAAGGAGAGAAACAAAGTGGTCTTTGATGATATGAGTCAAGCAAACCAGCCAAGATCTCCATTGGACTTTCAAATCAACAAATGGGAATAAATTGCAAAAGTGGTTGAATCCAGGATCTCTTGCCAAGCCGGGCTCCCAATACCATGTCAAGCGTTAAACTCTCACAAAAGCTCAAACATGAGGATTTGAGTTTAATATGAATATCATGCCTTTACTTGATTTTTTCTTTACCTAGTACTTTCAGGTTCAGCGGAACCCGAGAAAGGGAAGAAAAGAAAAAGAAGCGAGATATTTTGTCAAGATTAGGGCTTGGAGTTCATTTTCTCACCTAATTTCTTCAAGGTACCTGCATTAGGTGTGGACTTCTTAACTGCATAGAAAACTTTCTCACCCAAGACATAAAATTTGAAGAGAGTAGATGAATGATCCACGTATTCCTGCAGTTCCAGTTATTTTCATTTTCAATCCAGAGGTTCTAACAACTACTCAGCAGCAAAAAGATGTCGTTGTTTCAACGCCATTTTCAAAGCCATTACCTATTTTGTGTTCATGTGACATTGCATTTAGTTATTTGAAGTCTCAGTGGCAAAAACCTTATACCTGTTGTTTGAGGACAAACCGATGTTCATGTCGCAATTTCAAAATAATACCAAATCCAACAACATACATTTTCATATTGTAATTCTTAGCTATCTTTCATAACCACCTTGCTCGATTCTCTCCCCCGAAACATGGAAGGCATCATGACTTATCTCTAGTCGGGAAAAAATGGAGCTTATGGAGGCTTAGTTCCAACAGATCAGATAATGTAAACTCTGCACCTACGAACATGCTATATTTTATTTTTGATTGATAAGCAAAGCAGCTGCAAAGTATCAGACGTCAGGCAACCAATGAGGCCAAGCAAAAAGAAGACCTCACCAACCCTCAACAGGGCCGACCCTTTGCGAGAATCCTATGAGTGAAGTGATCTCTTCACCTATGTACAAACTATTCCAACTCCACAGATTAGTCACAAAAGAATGCTTTAACCTCTGTACAGCTAAAGTCCCATCCCTAAAAGCTATATGGTTTCTCTCCTTCCAAACAGTCCAAAAAAATACGAAGAACATGCTAATTTTCTTTATCAGCTAGTGTCCCATGAAAGATCAATTGAATTAGGCTATATCACAACTTTCGAATTTCATGATAAAGCTTAAGTGCACTAGTCATAGTAATTATAGCAAAACAAGCCGTAAGAATACAATCTATCGTCTTGACAGTCTGAATGCAAACAGAGCAACAATCCTTAAGACAAACCGAATCCTCATCCTTGAAATATCTAAAGTATTTACAGCTTTATCTTGTCTTTATCGTCTTTTGCGTCTGATATGGATATTGGTGAAATATGATATGTGTCATGGCTCAAACCTTTCACTTCAGAACTCAGCTTCCACCATCAGAATGGATCATATTACAAAACTAACACCTCCGATCCCACATTAAAGGTTCCAGCATATTATAAAAAATGCTAAAGTTGGTGACAAAGTTAGGCAGTTGAAACCAAACTAGCGTCATTTTCTATCCGAAAGTAACCCCACCTGAATAACAGCTGGAAGAGGAACACTTAATCTTGAAATCTTCAACTCTAAACACAATTGCCTGTCAAGCAGTGATAAGGTTTTAAATGGGGAACACAACAAAGATAAAGGAATTTACATTTTCTCCTTGATAACAATATACTAATAATTTGATTAATGTAGTTTCCATCCAAACTGCAAACAATGTGCACAGATCAACATAACTCTATTACAAAAATACCTAAAAAAGCTTAAGGAATTATTTTATATTTTAATCTACTCAAAAAACCCTAATAAAAGCCCATGGATGCTGGGTTTGCTGCCTGGTTGCTTGCAGGACCTCAGAATCTATAGATTCACTTTGTGTGCGGGGAGAGACTTTACATGAAAAAAACATCACCTATGACTCAGCGATCATACTAGCTCCCAGAAAATTCAAATAATGACTTTTCATCAAGGCAAATTACTTTGACATTAAACAGGGTCACTAGACTAGTTTTGCTGTTTGTATCAAAAGCAGAGCCCCAGGCTCAACAAAAGAAAATCTTAGTTTTCTCAGCATACACTAAAAATAAAATACCAAATAAAGAAACTTGGGTGCAACACAATGCAAAAGGACTATGACTACCTTATTGCGTTGGTATGTCAAAACCAGTAAAACAACTTATATATATCAAACCAGGCTCAGGTGATCCTCACTGGAACCAGGAGTGTTGAAATACAAACATTGTGAGTAGAGAAACTTTTGATAGTATAAACCATAAACATATGATTTTTGGCTAGCCCAATCAAAGTTAGATAAAAAGTCTAGGACATTATAAGCCGGTTTGGGAATTAATTCTGGTAAGGCAGTTTTTGATCTGGGTGCATAATCGATAGTACTACCATTGTTAAATCCTTAAAAGGATAATCACTTAGAATTTGGTTGGAAAAAAATGTTTTTAAACATTAATGTGCAAAAACAAAGTGATTTTTGGAAGAACCTAAACAGATGATTGTCCGTGAATCATTTCATGATTCATGATCTTCAAAAGTGATTCTTAAAAGTTTGTCAAACACCTTCTTTCTGTAAGGAAACACTTTCAAGTATCAGACAGCACTTTTCATGCTCTTTAAATCACTCCCGAACAGCCTCCACGTCAAAGCAAATAAAACTTACAATCAATTGAAGTTACTCATACAGTTTGGACTTCAACAACATGAAAAATTCAAACACATAAAACCAGAATAGGGTAAATGAAGGGGAATAAAAAGAATACCATACTGTGAGCATCAGCTACACCACAAGCAACTTGGGGTTTGATTATACTTGGAAGTGATAGTTTAGATTCTGATAAATTTTGTACCAAATTAGGCTCATTGAAGTTATCGACCTGCACATGAGCACCAAATGTAACTAAAATTTTGAAAATAAAATTCAGTCATTCTGAAGAGAGAAAGATTTGGATGTTGCTAAATTCAGAACATAAACTGTAACTGGATCATATGACAAATAATCAAACTTAAAATATCAACTAATTTAACAATTAATCCCTTAATTGAGACCAATTTTGTTCCTTTTGCTGAGAATGAAAAATAGAAGAGAGAGAGAGAGAGAGAGAGAGAGAGAGAGAAGAGAGAGAAGAGAGCAATGATACTATCTTTAGTGATTTTTTACCATGCCTCAGATCCAGAACTTCCTCAAATAGAGAGACAGTAGTTCTTCTTACATAGCACAAATACATCCATTTGTATATTATTTAATAGTTACAACTTTGCAAGATTAACTGGATAGACCACGACCACCAACAGCAGGTGGCAATGTGAAAAAAACGTCAGCTCAAATTACCAGCCTCAGCATATCTAAATTATTGCTGGCATGTGCCTATCAAACAATGAGTATCCCTGGAAGAACTTAGGCCTCTTAGTTCAAAAAATATTCCACAGTTTGAAGATAGATTCTGAATGGGCATATGCAGAACATCAAATCCAATGCTGGTTGCAGAAGTAAGGAATGAGAACAGAGGCGACAAGTATTCATGGATATATACATGCATACACACATCCATACATATGTGTGTTTACAAATAAACGTAGCACACTTGAAAATATCCAGGAGGCCAAACAAATCTCACCTCACGGGATGCTAGTACTTTATCAGCTAGGCAAAAAAGGGGATAGATCAACTCCAAAAAATCTATCCTACCTAAATATTTTCCTACACATGAGAGGATGGAAGGCATACCTCTCTTCAGGACTCATTATACCTCAGACTCAGGATTTTTTTTTCAGACTTCATATCGGATTGAGGGAAAGTGCTGCTGTTGGAAGGCCCAGCGTGGACATCTATGGATAAGTCATATATACCTTATTGAAGCAATATGGGAATAAAATCTTGGTTCCATATCAGCTAAAAAGAAGAATATGATCTTTGGTGTCAGCACCCAGCTGCTCAAAGAACAAAGAGGTTAATCAATTTGCTTGCATTGTGCTCAAGCAAAGAGTTCTATAAAAAGTTGACAGTCTCTTCATTTGGCATGGCATGAGAGATATCTTCATCAATTAAGAGGAACTCTGTGGGTTGGGTGTGAATCGTTTGTAGAGGGGGGAAAAAGAAACGAGGAAGAAGGTTGAAGGTTGCCCCTTTATTTGTGTGTTTTGGACATTATGAAAGGAGAGAAGTTAGAGATGGCTTGGAAGTGTGAGAATTTAGATCAAGCACTAAAATCCTTGTTTTTTTGTTTCTAACCTTTTGTTGTAGGTTTGGAGGTATACAGGTGAGAATTCCACATCCATGGCAGTTTTTGTAGGTTGGTTGGGGACTAGGTTTAAGAGGGAGGGGGTGTTTGTTTTTTGTTGCCCCTTTTCTCTTTTTCCTATTTGCCTTTTGGCATCCTTCATGCTATTCCTCCTTATCCTGGTGCACTAATTTGCAGGGATTGATACTATATTTTTTGCTTATACAAGGAAGAAAACAAACCAAAACAGTATTAGTGCTTTTTTAAGTAAGCCAATGAAATTCAAGTTGGTAAATCACTGCTATAGTTTTAGAGTGAAAGTTGAGATCCATCTGCCTAAATTTTGAAATGCAAGCTTGAGAATTGGTAAATTGATCTATCAGAGCATTGAGATCTAGATACTGCCTTAAAAGGGCCCCTTAACATGGCAAGATAATCATCCACTTTTTCTCCATTAACTAGTCGATTTCAAATACTGTATAAATAGATACCATTCTGGCAAAGACCTTGAAAGTGTATTCCCCTGATTTACAGCAACCTGGCTTGATATCTTCCAGCGAGTAAAATCTGTTGGATTTTTAGCGATCCACTACAGGATCAATATTGTCATAGGTCAATTAAACATGTCTGGGTGACAGTTCCATATACACATGCAGAATCAATACCATTGAAAATCTTATATTAACGATTATAATAAAATTAACAAAGATGCAAATTTACTGTAGATATTCATATTTTCCAGTACTTTCATCTAAATTTTTTGTTTGTGGGACATTGAATTTCTGCATCAATTACATTTGCTGCTTGATATAAACATACTACATGGAAACTATAAAATAGGTGGCTTATCCGAAGGAAGACTCATAGAGCAAGTTATGCAATGAACTGGCATTCTAAATGCAATGAGAAGTTCAGTTATAGTCATAACAGTGTGCAATTACAAATGCAATGAGTAATCCGATATTGATTTCATAACAATGTGCAAAACTACAGCACAAGAGGTAGATGTAATCCGCAGCCAACTTATAAGGACAAGGAATTTCAATAGAATCTAGTGATTAAGATGAGAACAAGGCATGTAACACATCACCAAACAACTAAAAGCAACATGAATTTTGGAGCCTGATAGAAAAATGAAGTTCAATGCTTGTTGGCCTCTGAAAAAGAAAAGAAGGGTTGACATAGGAACTAGGGACTTATCATTTTCAATAATGTCTGTCAATGTGTTCCTAAGCAAATATATGAACTACAAGAATCGCTTTCAATAATTTTTAAACTTTATTTATTTCTCTAATATACAAATGAGTTCATAATTCAGACAGAAGTATTTTGAAATTTAGAAATGCAAGAATAATTGCCAAACAATTATATATAGGCTCCTATCGATGTCTACAAAAAGATTTGTAAAAGATAACATGTATAATCTTGTTTTTGAAATACTCCTTCATGATGATATAACAAAATTTTAAAGATAAAGAAATTACATTCCCAATTCTGCATGCCTCTAGTGTAAAGTGATCTTGTTTGGGAGTTTGAGAGCAGTTTGACTCGATGGACATAATTTCATCAGTGGTTTTATGGAGGAACCACATCAACTTCTTCTGATTGAATGATATAGGAATTTATGGCTAGTGGCATAAATATCAACCCATTTAGGAAGGATACATGAAATGCACCTCTGCCAAAGCAAGAAAAGGCTTGATATATGAGCTCAAACTTATATTATAGAAAAAGACTTGTAGTTATAGCTTACAAAACGATTAGTCATGGAACCTAAAAAGTGTTTTCCACAAGTATAATAACACTATGCAGAAGCAAGAATCACATAGAATTCTTTGAATGGCATTCATACCACATCCTGTTATAAGCCATGGCTAGGTGAGGCCCTTGTAGTGAGAAGTATCACAATTTTATATGGACCACATAGAAGCTTCATGGAACCATCCTACAATTGATATTTCCCTTTCTAGTGCATTGATGACCTTCTTTTTCTAAAATAAATTCTAACCTTAGAAAAATCTTCTTCACGAGATAGGCTTCATGATGTAACCAGCGAATCACAACATTATTAACTATACCTGTGTAACGTGAGATATGTGAAAAATGTCATGAACATAAACAATTTCATTCAGAGAACAGATATCATTCCTGAGGACCCTTGATATTGTATTTATAAATAGCAAAGAAAACCCCAAATGTAACTGTGAACAGAGATGTCTGAGCATGGACACAATCAGCGCATAACATCACAATCCAACTATGATACCCCAAATTTCATATTTATCATGCCGTCAGGCGAGGACCATGAGAAACTAAATCTATTTTGCCTGAGAAATCAGTGAATTTAATGGTTAGACATTTCAACCTAATTACCTTTAATCCAAGATCAAACACAGCTTATTGATTAAAATGCTTCTCAGGAACATTGAGCAATGTGTTCTAGCCACTACAAAAAAATAAAACAGACCCAAATCCCTCCTCTCATATAATAAAAAACTCAGAGACTACCCATATACAAAAGAAAATTAGAATTCCTAGTCTTTTTGTATCATTTCATCTATCATAAGAGTTGACAATGGTAAACATTTTCTCTTTCTTCAATCCTCACAATTTTCCAAGGTAAGATGTTCAAGTTTTTATGTTCCATATGCCTGACTCTGCAGCGCATCTCTCTGATAGCAACCTTAATATATTTGCTCTAAAATATATAAATCTTTCTCAAACCATGTCAAAAAAAATTAACCTTATAGTGAAAGGTTTTTCATAGTTTTGAAACAACTCTGCATTGATTGTTGAAGATATTGGCCTAAAGAATAAAACAAACCTATATCTGGTAGAACTATAATCCACCACTGGATCAGCAATAACCTTTATTGCTGCTGGGTGGAACTCTCAAGACTAAATAAAGGCACTGGAAAACAATCCTACTCAGCATCAGCTTACAGCTCTTGATACAAAATTACTTCACTTACATTTAAAAGGCTTCCTAGCAAGTCAGCTTATGAAATGATAAGTCAAAAAAAATTCCACGTTTATTGATTTGAAAGAAAGATATTTATCAGTAACTCTTCTCACAGAGTATATGATGGAAGTTATCGAAGAATGTGATAATTGATAGCAACCGCACATTTAGGCGGAAAATAGTCAAAGTATCTTCTACTTTATTGATATAAAACATGCTTGAATCTTCCCTGCAGGACCACCATCAACACCTGCAAGGATATAAGAAACTCAGTTTCATCGCCAATGGAAGTTCAAGCACTAAAAGAACAAGGTCTGTCAATATTTTTTCCCCAAACTACAGCTCCCATATTGTAGGAAGCATTAAAATGAATCACGAAAATTGAAATACAGGTTAAAATAAGGTACACGGAAAGAACTTTTGCATTATGAACAAGGATGGAGATGGTGTGGACCATCTGCTCGTTCTTGCCCAATAGATCACTTTCAAATTGAAAATCAAGACAATTAGATGGTTGCAAGCATTCTTTTTCAATAAAAAGCATAATCTTGCATTGGCAAAACAAAATAAACAGATTCTAAAGGTTATAATTGCCCGATAAAAAATAATATGTAATTGCCAATCCAGCATCAAAACCAGCTGGAAACCGAAATGCCACCATTCAAGAACATAAAAGCACGGTATCCAAGTCTTGATGCCTTCTAAATATGAGCATTGATGCCCTTCTAAGGAGCCTCAGAATTCATGTGTTGTGTGTGCATGTGTTTCTAACATAAAACCATATATCCCCTAATTTCCATTTTTCACCAGTGATAAAGGCTATTAGACTTTACGAGGAATGACAAATGACCAATCCACGGGTCCTTAGTTTAGGAAGGAGGGCATCGTTGTTGGAGAGCTGGCCACAAAATGCTCCCTCAATGTCACCCCAAGCCAGTTGAATCTCATTTTAAAGCATCATCTATGGAAGAATACCATCCAACACAAAGCAAACAAAGGAGTATTGTGCTGCTACCCCTTGAAGAAGACTTGCCTACAGCATGAAGATACAATTGTCAATCATAGTATATCGACAGTCATAAAATAAATTAGCAACATCAGTACATTTTTTTCCAATCAAAGTCCTTCTAAAATATCTCCTAGCATTTCCAATTGTTTCTATCACTATTTGTTATTTGTGTTACTTCCCAAGGCTCTCAATTCTTGGATAACTTAGAAATCACCAAATATTGAAACGGAACAGAGCCCAAAAACAACAACAGTGCAAGTAAACTGATATATGCAATTTATTAATTTTATCCTTTTAACACGTAGGGTAAACACACAGGCAGGTCTAATTCATTCTCTCTTGTCTACTGATCTCATCTCACATTTATGTTTCCCATTTAACATATCAAAAAAAAAAAAATCCTTTAAGAGACATCATGCAAGGCATCCACCGCTGAGTTCCTCCATAAATCCAGTTTTATTTTAAAATCAGTAAATAACACCAAACCACAGGCTGTGGTATCAAACTAGTTTGGAAATGCTGTTACTAATAAAAGAAAACTAGTTTGGAAGTACTGTAGAGAATCAACACTAACCACGGAAAGAAAGTGGTAGCAAACTAAAACTATGGACGGGAATTTACATATTCAAAGGACTTGACAATAAATTTACTTAAAGACACAAAGTAGCAACAAACAAGGATGCAAACAACTCAAGAACATAGTATTACAACGATGTAATGCAAAGTGATTAGATGTCAAAAAAAAAAAGGTCGCAAACAACACCTTCAGATTTGTTTTTTGATCGATAAAGAGTGATATGTGACCAAAAGAGAGTAGACAAAGGCATGCTAAGAGAGGCCACAAAGGGCAAACAAAAGAAAGGGGCAGAGATAGAAGAAAGACCAACAAACCAACCCAGAAAACCACACCCACACAAACTTTAGCCATAGAACCTAAACAAGAGCAGTCTAGCAAATTCAGATATTGAGCAAGTTAGAACCTGATATTACAGTATAAGGATTGCACAAATGGAAGATAGAAAACCCTACTGTTAGTAAATGTGAATTAAATTTTGAATTTAAAATGTCATATATTTCTTGGTTATCAACAGAAAGAAAGAGCAAAGAAGGTTATTTTACATCGACATAAGTATTTCATATGATACATAATTCCCCTCCCGTAGCTCATATAATATAAGGCCACCAGCCTTTTGAGCTGAAAGATCATGTCTGTGAAATTCTGCAAAATGAATTGAATTATACAGAATCAATGTGTAGTGATAAAAATAAAGAAAATGATAAAAAAAGAAGAAGAAAAATAACATTGATTGGAAACCATACTTCCATATGAAATGATTCGATAGTAAATAACCAATCAAATTTGGGATAACAAACAAAAGAGTAAAAACACGTTTTTCTTTAAAAAATCAACAATTTCTCTGAAAAACAAAACCCAAAACCCACATGGTTAGTAAAAGGAGGAAACCCGAGCACATTGGTTGAAATGTCTATAAATCAGCAATTCAAATTTAGACGGGAAAAAAAGACATAATTTTCCTCAAAATCATGTTTCTCTGAAAATTACAGACACCCACTTGAGAACAAGTAAAACCCATTTGATTGGTAAGAAAATAGGGAAAAGAAATGAAAAAAAAAAAGGACAATTTGATGATGCAATTTGATGAGAATGACCGTGGGGATGGTGGAATGACGAAGCTTACGGAAGATATATTCGGCTGCAGGTAGTAGAGAAGCTTTTCCGGTAGGATCTTCGCAGCCGAATGAACCGACTCCGTCAACTGCGCTCTCGAACGCCACCACCCATATTTCTCCCTCCGATTGTGTCGCCGAAGAAGGGAAAGAGATCAGTGAAGTGACACGCAACTTTGAAGTGCTTTTATTGGAGTTTTGTACGAAAATACATTATTTGGAAAAAAATAAAATAAAATTACTGTTGTGTCCAAAATATTTCCCAAAGTAGATCTTATCTTAATGATAGAGTGACATTAATTTATACGAGAAGGTGGCAACAGCAATGGCGTTTGAATTTTGTTGGTTTCGAGTAATTGATCAACAATTGGTAAATAATGATCTTGCTTTAGAACTACAATGATGGCGAGAATTAGAGATGGCTGATTCGGTGGTTGAGACCGGCCGACATCCGGAGCATACCATGCTTGTCTTTCTCCACCACAGTGAGTTTCCTTCTGCGTCAAGAACATAAACCTGAGCATTGGCAAGCAAGGTTAGGCGCAGGTGAATGAGGATGCGTGCAAAAGAAATCAAATTTTCAAAACTGAAAACAATTGCATGTGAATGTATACAAGCTTCGGCGCGGATGAGTCCTGCAATTTCTTCCCTATATAAAGAGAAGGAGAATGATGACGGTCGAAAATCAAAGTATAAGATTGTGACAGCTGGCGTTTAACTATTAATCCATTAATTAAATCTCTTTGCAGGAAATATTTTGGGCCTTGCCATTAATTTTATTTTATTTTTTTCCAAATAATGTATTTTCGTACAAAACTCCTTTTATTGCCTGTTTGACAGTTTTGTCAAATAATGAAATTATTCCATTAAAAAAGCAACCTTTAAAAATGGAAAAGAATAAATTATATTTTACCCTTCTTATCAGCATTTTTATTTTTATCCAACCGTTGTGATGTGTTTTATTGTCGATTTATTCCTTCTGTAATAAATTTTATCATTAGTTTTTTCATATAATTTCATTCATTAATAGCAGTTAGCTTAGCTTCTTCGCATTCATCTGAAGCAGTTCAGGATGACAAATTTGATATAATGAATCATAATATCAAATCCTGTTGCCAACATGTTTTATATATTCTAAACATTTTTATTATTAAATTTATAAGTCTTGAAATCGTGGTTTACTATGCTTAGATCTTTGCGTAATTTATAAATTTTTAACAACTTTTTGATTATATGTTTCTATCTATTATATTGACAACATGAATCAATAAATTTAATTAATTTTTTTTTTAAATTCCAATCTTGCCCATCATGTCTAAGGCGAGGAAGGTGTCCGGATTTGAATCCCAATAAGGATATTTTACTACTTTATAACTAAACTTTTTAGATGTAAAAAATAAAAATAAAAAATGGAATCTTAAGATTTGGTAATATGCTTAGTAGTAACGGGGTCTCTTTGAAACTATTTGTCTATGATAAAGATCATTTTTACAATATTTTTATTTTCAAAGTATTTATCAAAGCTTGGAAGAAAACATGTAAAAGCAACCATGTTAAAACTCCAATAGAATCAGATTCTCTCAGTCCTCACATTCAGAAACAACACAATTATGCTGTCTATTTTCACCTTTCATCTTCACCCACCAGAAATAAATATTACACTTTCTGAAACAACTAAAACTAAAACTGAGTACTACCAATTTTATACCTAAATAGATCGTCAACCAAGTCAGAAACTTCCCAGGTATATTGAACATCATCAGTAGCTTCATTTTAAGGGCAATGCTGAGAAGCGAGAGCCTATGAATCCATGAGCCGATCCGCGATAACCTGGCAAATTGTGTATACCTTCATTGTGGGTTTATCGGAATCCGATGCAGTGACTTCACCAAACCTGATTTTGTTTGAAATGGAAACAAAAAGAAGAAGAAGAAAGACATGATTCGAGTGAAGGTGTGCAATGTGATACATCCATGAATATTCGGAAAAGAAAAGGTGTATAAATATTAAATACCCCTGACTTATAGTTGTATGATGTCTAATTTAGTCCTTGAGTTTTTTTTTTTTTTTGTCCATAGGTGCTCCTGGCATTTAGTATTGTAGCTCATTTATGTTCTTGCCGTCACGAACTTGCGTAGATGGACAAACGGGCGTTTAAACGTTGTTGACATGGAGCGTCACGTAGTTAGCTCACGTTTGTCCATCTATGCGAGATTCAATGACGGCTGGGCGATGGATGATTCTGACATTAAAGTTAGGGGCACCTATGGGTGAAAAACTCAGCGTATGATTAATGGGGAGAAAGGTGCATAAATGCACGACTTACTGCACGATATTCATCCAGTTTAGACCCTGACTGTTTTTTTTTCGCTCTTAAGGTGCCCTCGACGTGTAGTGTTGTAGATCATTTATGCCCCTGCCGTCACGAACTTTGCATAGATGGACAAATGGGTGTTTAAACGCCGTTGACATGGAGCGTCACGTGGATAGCTCCCGTTTGTCCATGTGCAGGTTTCTCAACGACGGGGGCATGGATGAGTTATAGAGCGCTAAAGTGAGGTACTTATGGACCCAGAAAAAAAAAAAAAAACCTCAGGCTAAATTGGACATATAACTATAAGTCAGGATCATTTACACTTGCCAGTATCGCCCTATATGATGCATAATTTAGGAGCAGTGAGATCGTCTTTGATTTACCAGCGAGGAAGAGTGGTTGTAGAAGAGCATCACAAAGCAAGCTGCGGTTTGAACTCTGTTCTCTCTCCATATCTAATATGTCTTCCCTCAGACATAACATTTGGAAGACCCTAGCATAATTCTTAAATTCTTATCACATAAATTGTTCTTGTAATCACAGAGACGGAGATGTAGAAGCGTTAAAGAAAATTTGATTTATTTATTTTCTATTTTCTTTATAAAATGAAAAATAAGTTCTATTTTAAACCAAATGAAAATGAAATGAACCTTTTAATACACTCCCGACATTAAAGTCATCTTATTTCCGCATGATTTTTATAATGCTGTTTCTTCTCTCCACTCGAACATCAACTTCCATTAAAATTGGTTTGAGATATCAAAACAAGAAAGTATCTTACTCTAATAAAATGCTAATTTTCCTATCATTTGAGTGATTTTAGTTTTGAAGCATTTATGCAGCAACCTTGCAAATAATCTGATGGATCAATTTGTTTTCATGTGATTTCCGAGACCCCGAAAAAGAAAATCATGATTTTAAGCCAGACAAACAATCTACCTTTTTTTGTTTTTGTTATAAAATAGTGTGAGACCTTGTGATGCCACTTGTTGTATAACAACACCTTACGTGTAAAGAGATCAATGAGGATCCGCAATGTGAGACTGTTGGATCATGGAGATAAACACCTACGAAAGCCCCGAGCCATCATCGACATATCAGTAAAAACTAACATCGACATCAATGATAGTTATAACACCACTATTATCACCCATTCTAAAATCCCACATCACTAAGTTACGACGGTCTTGTGGGTCGCAACACTGGGCTCCCTCCCTTGGCGAGCTGGCTTTTAAGGGTGAGTTCTAGATGGTTGTAGCGATCATTATCATGATGGTTCATTCCAGCAGGGATGGCTCCCTCGTCCTTTAATTGTGGGAGTGTCACCCGTGGGGTCAGTGAAGTCATTAGCTGCTGTGGACGTCGGTTTTGAAAAGAAGGATGGGTTGGTATGACATTATGAATCCTACATCTAAGTTACGACGGCCTTGTGGGTTTATAAACCACCGCAACTACTTGGGCTTCCTCCCCTTGATCGACTTCCTCTTACTTCCCTCGGCGTCCTTCTCACCTTTGCACTTACGCCACCCCCTTTTGAAGTGTTGCATCAGCACCAACACAGATTTTGTGTTAGCGCTTCTTTTTTGGCCGCCCTTCTCTTCGACCCAGTGTCGGTTTGCAGGTGTGAATTAAGGCTCACCGTTCTCGCACTTTCTCCCCGGCATCCTCGCGTACTGCGTCTTGGTCTTCCAGACCCAGGCGTCTCAATGGACCTTGCTACTTTTCCCTTATGGCGGGCTTGGCCCACAAAGAGCGCTGACCCGCAGGCACGCCACCTCGGGCGTGTGAAGGCTGAAGTGCGGCTCGAGAAGTCTCTTGATGATCCCTCTTCTCTCGCCTCTCCCCGTAATCTTTGATTTCACATTGGGATATGGACCCTCTCACGGTGATCGACGCGCTGGGCGCGCTAACCGAGGCGCATACGTCGCTTTGTACCAGCTTGCCGTTGACCCTTATCCCCTCTGCACCTCTCGGAGGATGGATTCGTTGCTTCACTACTGGTGTGGCGCTAGCCGGTAGTATCTTCCTCATCTTCCACTCCCAGGATTCGCCATTCTGTTTCTCTTGAATCTGCGAGGATACACCTTCGTTACCCTTGGGTTGGATCTCCCACCATAATTGGGTTCGTAACCACGGCCCCGCTAGCAGTTAACGAGATGTAGGTCGCCGAGACTTTTCATTTTGAACGGGATTCTTGCGAAGAAGATTCTTCGGTAGGCTTGTTTCCTTGTCCGTAGCTCTAAGCCTCCACAGTATCTCGTTGTTACGGAATTTTCTTTTGTCCGCGAGGGTGTAGGGTAGACCAACCCTCTTATCGAATTCTTGGTTTTGGCCTTTACTTCTCGTGCACCGGGTTAGCCAGGTCCACCGTTCCAAAACAAAACTTCCCCCTGGGATCCATTTGCCATTCCCATGATGACTTCGATGCGCCCTCTTGTCGAATCAAAACCCATGAAGAATAGGTTCTGATTTAAAGGATGAAAAAACATATTCCCCTTCAACCTCCACGCCTTCTTCAAGCTTCCCACCTCTGACTATTGTGTTTATTCTTTGGTGAGACTTCAACTACCGCCTCCATCTTTTAGCAACTTCAAATCCCTTTTAATATGTCAGCCCCAATATCCGGCCATAATGCATCACGATAATTTCAGGATGCCCTTGTAATCCATGCGTGGCTGATTTTCTATTTGATCTCCCATCATATTCAGTCTTCCGGGAGATTGATCATTCTTGGCTTTCTTTTTCTCCACCTTACCTTGAATCCCATATCTTACGTACACTCTCTAACAAAGTCCAGCGTTGCAGACAGTCTCCTTCGGGGAAAGAGCGGCGGTGTCTTTTACCATCTTCGCCGACAACGAACCACGGTATAGAGCGCCACGTTTTCCTTTAATTCATTTGTACCTCCTTCCATTCACACATTCCACACCTTCACTAATCTTTGCCTCCCTTCTGGGGACTCACTCCTGTAGGTAGGATTCTTACCCCTTCTTCTCTAAAGCGAATCCGAAGCTCGACCCTTCGTCTTTGTTGTATACTGCCTTTTTGCCTTCCCTACCTTGAACTCGAAAGACTTGGGTCGACGGAGAACCATCTCCGTCCGTGGGCTGATCATTCAGCCACCTTTCGCGCCTGTTTGTGTTCGTTTGAAAATTAGGTCACTAACCATAAAGAAGCAAAAATCAACTGCCCGAAGCGATTTGTGGACTTGAGAAAAATAGTGACATAATGTTTGTGCCACGAATTCTTTAGTGGACTTTTGGCTTGGGTGAGGTGTAGGTAGGGTTAGCGATTTTACTTAGTTAGTAACTTTTTGCAAATTTGTTCTTTGCTATTTTGGTTCATCTGGTTCCCTCTTGTACACTCCCGGTGTAATTTTGGAACCTGTAGTTCTTGATCAATATCTTTGCTTTTCATTGATAAAAAAAAAAGCGTTAAATAAAAAGGCACATCGGAGATTTTCTCCTAAGCTCCTATGGTACTTGCAATATATTCTTTCTAACAATAGATGGAATGCTAAGCAAGAAAAAAAATAAGAGCTTTAAGTGACTTTTATCTTATTAAAGTTCTGATCCACGATTCTGATACCCCTCCTTTCTCTAGAATCCCGTCGAGGATAAGATCTAAAAGCATGACACAGTGGAATTATGTTGATGTAGACATATAACATAATAATACGTATGTATAAAGAGAGTATCGAGTGCACCTGTTCACTGTCATATCAAATATAAGTAGAATCAAAGTTTTCAGACCTCGTCATCTTGAGTCATGAATTCTCAAAAATCGCAAGATCAAGGTAAAATCCTCTCTTCTGTCTTACATTTTCCATTACAACCATCTAGCTTTGCAATGTATCAAATTATTAACTTACCAAAGGCAAAATATAAGGGTGGATAATAACTATTTCCAAAGTTTCAAACACAAAAGTATGTCTTAGCTAATTTTGCCTCAAGGAAAAAAGAAGAATAGGACAGACACCTGCTCGACCAGTTATTTATCGGCATCACCTCTAACAAATAAGAAAGGACAAAGACAATATGGAAATTACCGCGGCTGAGGCTCATTTCCTTGCTCAGGGCAAAACGTGAATCATTCAGTAAAATGTTCAAGGGTTGAAACAGCCAGGTGTTTTATCACGAAGGTAAGTATACATCATACTCTTATATTCATAAAAACAAAGTTATGACGATGTGAAACAATATCCTCTCCACTTTGTGTAATTTAGAAACAAGATTCTTGGAAATAGAGTTCAGTATCTCCAAGATAAGGCCGATATAACCATCTACCGTTTTTCATACTGTATGTTTGTTTTTGTATGCTGTTAGTACATCATATGTGTTCAATAGATATAACTTGCAACAATTCAAGCATACCAAAGAGCAAGGCTGCTGCAGAACTGGAAAAACACAATTGAGTTGAAACACAAAAAACAGTTTTTTTTCAAGCAAGTCACTTATACCTCTGTGTGTTTGATTCATCCTGATATCTTCATAGAACATCCTTTGTAGTTCCAGCATAACCTCCTCACATTAACTGAAGCAGTATGAAGACCATCGTATTCCCATAGCATATCCTCATCAACTTTGCAAGAGATTCCGCTTGTCATTTCTTTTCATGACCTCGTAGATGAGAGGAGTTTAGCAAGCTAATGATGCTAAAATCTGCAATCTGACTTTTTCCATGAAGCCTCCCAGTCTTGTTGTGCTCTTTGAAGGAATTCATATGGCAGATTTTAGGTAAACGATTGAAGTCAAGCTCCGCTCACTTTGGCGAGCCGAGTTAATAAGATGAGTATCGCGGAGTTACCCTCCTCTGTCACTTCATTTTTGCATATATTCCTTGTTAGTTCTTTATATACAAATATTTTTATAATTATCCATTCATTTGAAACTCTTGAAATTAGAAATACATAAGATTCAAGTCGAGCAGAAAGAACTATTTAAACGATGGTGACTAACCTTCGATGATATCCGTTAGAACTATTCAATTAAACTAGAAGAAATGTATAGGTTATTTGCCTAAGACTTTCATATCCTATGGCCGAAACATTGTCAATCAAGAGCTTAGCGCAAACTTTTATAGGCTATCTTATGTCATGTAACACAATTCAAAATAGAATTCGAGAATAGACATTATAAAGAATCTTGAAATCCTCATCTATAGTACGGAGCGGGAGATAAAAACAATAAATTTAAGATCAATGAGAGCAATATCACGAAACAAAGCCCAGAAATGAAAAAGGACTAACCTTTAGCGATTATACACAAAAAATATTAAAGATGTGATATCCTTAAGCAGTCTCTTCCCATTAACAGTCTTAATGTCCTTGATGGAATGAATATAGTTATCATCACGCCCATAGCGATTTCATCCCTCGCGATCGTAATTATCATCCATCACCCCTTATCCTTCTTGACATTCTGATGGTAATCTTGTCAAAAATTGATCAAGTTGAACCCCCCTCCCATCGGCATCTTGGGCCAATTAGGATCGTCCTCCTCCTACGTAACAAAGAGATGTGATAAAAGCTTTTAATCATCTTCCTTTTGAGAACGGTCCGTCTTCCCTCTGACATTAGAGGTTTCTATCAATCACTTGTCTAATCTTGCTTCTCCATTCCCTCCTCTCTTCATCACTCATGATAGGAAGATCATCATTCTCACCCTCACTATCACTATCACTATCATGGAGTCTTGGTCTCCATCGTTGGATTTCAGTTTATGTCAGTTTGTGAAATACTCAGCTCATTTCTTCTTAATACCACTCATTGATGCACTTGATGAAAAAATTAGCAAACTTCAGCAGCAGTCGTCAGAGTCAGAAAGCGAAGAGGAAAAGCGATGTGCGGGAAGCGAATTAGGGGAAGGTTTGTGGGGAAAAGGAGAGGAAGAAGGATTCCGTTCTTGGAGGGGTTTGTTGAGGCATGACTGCGGCAGAGAGCAAACATAAGACTCAGCGCCTCCTCGCCCCACACGAACATCGCCAAGCTAATCCTTCTCCCATTCCCAAAGAGGCGAGAGAGGTATTTTTGGATAAAGTGGGGCCATTCTTTTGATTCTTCACGAGCCAACCCAAAACCCCATTGATATTACAGAAGACCAACCCCATAGTCTTCACCGAGACTTACTGCAATAACCTTTCTCCAGAGAGAATCCCTCTCATTAGCGAAACGACAACACCATTTGCACATCAAAGCTTTGTTGAGAATGGAAAATCTCGCAAGCAAGACCCCTTTCTTCTTTTCTATTAAGCAAGTACCAGATTTATTTATTTTTTGATCGAGTAAAAAGTGACTATCTATTAAAAAAAAGAGCTCAAGCTCTGAAAAGAGTACCTGAGAGGAGTGCAAGGGGAGAAGCCCTCTCTCACCTATACCCCAACCAAGTTAAAATCAACGAAAAGGGCATGAGTTATCTCCACTATACAACAGCCCAAGACCATAA